>CAJHUC010002965.1:0-230664 GCA_905146915.1 Ostreobium quekettii
AAAAATTCCCATGCAATAAATTCAAACGGTTTCAATACCACCCATGTTTCTAGTTTCGCTGGGCCCACATTTTGGTTGTATGTCTAATAGGCTTCATAGCTTTTAACGTCATCACTGACATCGCTTGCCATAGTAGGCAACTAGTACATCCTTATCAATTGCGTCAAAGTCATGCCTGCACTATAGTGGCCCGCATCATTATGAACGCCACTGAGAAAACGCTTTCTGTCCTCCTGACATACCACAAGCTGTGAATCGCTCACAGAATTGTTATGGTATAGTTGTCCATGCATAACCACAAAATGTCAGCCCAACGCTTGATGAATTTCTAATTTTGGGGGGGCATTTCTGGTCAGAATTCTCCACTTGCAACATACCTCTACATGTCGCCATACCATTCATCACCGCCAAGCACACAATCACCACATTCAGATCTTCATTGATTGTATCTCCCATCCTAAATTGTGGGCAATCTGGAGAGATCATCAACAATTTTGTTCAATTTCCAAGGCCAGTACACAATCTCAAAATCGTACACCGCAAGAATCATGCACCAACGTGCTACCCTTGATGACACCATTTCGGGACGCTTCAACAATCCCTTCAAGGGAGCGTGCTATATCACTATAACTCGCTTACATGCAAATTGACATTCTTACGACATGTTCTTTTTTGCAACGGTGGTAATAAATTATCATCTATAAATAATAGGCGAGATGTTGGCATCAGATTTGCCACACCAAACTAGCACGGTCCATGAGGCCTTCTTCTGCAATGGCGCTGAAAGTGCATCTACTCAGAGAAGGGACCAAAAGGCAAAATGGGAGCATTTGGGGACCCCTAGGGTCCCCACCTTGCGGAGGGTTGCCGCTGCCATTCGGCGCTCATTTTGGCACTGAGATTCAGCCGAATTGGTTGAGGTTGGAGCCCCCCGTTTCCTCCCAGGCTTTGTTTTTGCAGTGCTACCCCCCTAAAATATGCACAATTGGCCATGCAGGGAGACAGCGCCACCAAGTGGGATAGGGGGTGTTGCTCATGATGCCAGATGGGGAGGGCAAGGCGCTAGTTGCTGGCGCCATTGCTGTCCAAGCATTGACCATCAAGGTGCCCACGCCCAACATTATTGATTTGTCATATGACTAGTTTTTGTTGCCGTGTGGGAGCACACCTGTGAGCCACAATCTATGGCAGGCTGCCACTGGTGGTATTTTTGGTATAACCTAGTGCCCATTTGGTGCTGCCCAGCCCCGTGCATCACCCGGACTTTAGACAAGCACAACGTTGAAATATGATGCTCAAGGAAGTAGAATAGTGATCCCTCAGGTGGCGAACAATAACGACGCCTACTGGTAGCAGCCAGTCGCTAGATTTGGGGGGAATATTCCCCAAGATTAAGATTCCGCTTAGTGGGGTGATGCGAATTGCCGTGCCGTAATGCGGGCTGTGTAATGGAATGAGGTGGAGTTATGATGTGGGGTGGGATTGTGCCATGGACATGTCAAGTGCTGAGTCAGTAGGGCCAAGAGCTTGGCGCCAGAGGAATATGCTATGGGAGGTTCAGCCCCCCCCCCTCCCCCCCTAGTGTGGGTCAAGCAGCTGACCCCCCTTTGCAGTACTTTGGGGCAAGAGAACCAAGGCTTTTGCCCTAGAGAACAATCCCTGAAGCCTGGGGTATCACACCAGTACATTAATTGGTTGTGAGCCAGGGCTTGGGACCACAAGTGGCAACCTGTAGGCGGACAACACTAGGGAAATATGCTAGTGGAGGTTCAGGCCCTCCCCTCTGGTGCAGGAAAAACAAGTTTGCAGTGACGGGCACTAGCGCCCAAGACGTACGCGCTTCAGGGGATGGGCCAAGCAAATACATATTGAGAAGGGGGATTTGCAGGTTGTGGTCTACCCCCATTCTCTTAGGCAATAGGTAGGAAGGCCCAGTGTAGAGAACCATTGATGCACAGTCACTCCACCCTGTCAATGCAGGGTAGGAGCATTCGGGTATTGTGGCATGCGTACATAAACCAGACACACAGGGTTGGGAATGGTCATGTGGCCTAGTACCACAGAGTTGAAAGGCGACCTAGTGTGGAAAGGGCTAGGCACATGCTGAGAATAGAACACCACTCACTGATCCTTGGGGTTGCTTATAGTTGAGGGACTACAGTGCATATAGGGACTGCGGGGAGGTTGAAGATCAGGACTACATAATCTTTGTCCAAGATATAGTGCCGTCATGGGTGTCTCAGGGTCAAGAGAGCAGAGCTAATGCCTGGGGCCTAGCAGGGGGATGTTTAGGCAGGCCCCATGTGAATGGGGCTAAACTAGTGTTATAACCAGTTGTGAGGGAGCCAAAAGATGTTCAAGATGCTGGGACCCTGGTGCATAAGTAGGTGGTTGGTTAGTGGGTGTTTGTGTATACCTGCGGTATTATTGGCACCAAGGTGGGGATGTTGACTAGGATGCCAGTGAAGCTATTGATAAGTTGCACCATGATATTTTCAGTTTGCCTAGGAGACTATGCAACAAACAGGCAGACTAGGTAAGAATATTGTTGCCCTCAAGCCACAGATAGCTAGAGTGGGGACAACATAGCGGAGTGTTGCAACCAGCCTTTACTATCTAGTTACAATGGTGGAGGCCACTTCAACTACAGCGGAGCAATAATCAAAGTATATGGAGGATGCTAGGCAGGGAACTCGGAGGTGGTAGGAGATTGCCCCAAAAGAGATTGGGTAGGTGTGTTGTGGTTACTTAGGGTTAGAGATTTATTGACATTTTCTGAAAGAGAAATTAGAAATCTTGGGAAGTAGTCTTTGGGGAGTGTTATTTGGAGCTTCTTGGTTCCAACGCGCTTTTAAACACCCAATTCCGTTAAGAAACGGCAAAGTTATGGCCTCCCAAAGTTATAGTACTTAAATGCCAGGGGGTCGGGTGCTAGATGCTTAGAAATAGAGGACAATTGGTTGATCGTAGGTGAACGGTGGACGGTGGCGATGTGCCTAGATGCGCATTGTGTTGTCTTGTCTTGATGTGATTATGATTGTTGTGGAAATACTTGGGGTAGGTGCAGTGGACCATTTATTTCTCTCATTATCTTTAGATAACGGTGTGCAACTCTATATTTATAGTATAATGGTTAAATTTACCTCTTGGCCTTTATTGTCTAAATGTGCGGATTTATAGGTGACTTAAAGGTGCAAAACCTTATGTACTGCAGCCTGGATAATGGGGGCCGAGAAGGGGGAGTTTTGGAGCTGCTTTGGTGGTGACCGGAGGCCCGTTTTGTAGAGTGCATTGTGGCCGTGTCTTTATGTACTAGCACACTTGGAGGTGTGACGGTCGGACGGTATTTGGATGTAGAGGGCGAACTGTCTGACTGTAATTGTTGTCCCTAGCTCACTACCGACTCCCGCAGGGCCGACCGCATGCCCCCGTTGTCCAATGACCGTTGCTGCCGCTGGCCTAAGGATGCAGACCTTGCAACCCCATGGCCCTGGGCCCTGCTGCATACTCCAAAGAAGCGTGCGCCCCGATTACGCTGGATTTGCATGCCATCGGGCGGAGATCCGAGGTCACCTGTAAGGGGTGGACCGGGCAATGGCAGGCGCGTGCTAGCTCCAACGAACAAAAACTACATCAATGATGGACCCGCGATCGGGTATTGCGCATGCAGATATGTGTGCACATATGCAGTGAATCGTGTAACTCTCTTTGGCCCATTCTCTCACCTCCTGTGAGCCAGCGAACCACCCCCTCACTGCGCCGCCACCTCTTGCTGACAGCAGGCCCCGGGGATCGATACCCATCGAGCATTGAGCCCACCATGTAACAACCTAATCAACTACCCCGATTATGCCCACTGTCTAAAGTGGAGAGGCCGACCAACCTCCAACCGCCAAGCTGTAGGGCAGGGCGACCCCAGTACCTCCGGAAACCAGCGGCTGCCGACAGGGTTGCAACAGCAAGCACGTGCTGATCTGGTGGAGAGTGAGGGCAAATTGGTTGCATTAGAATTATCCGTCTAGGAGATTAGTGGTCCTCAACTAGAGAAATGGCAAAAAGACATGGCAGCCATGATGGATAAACAATTGTAGCAATAAGAGTTGCATGCCAATAATAGGATTAAAGATTGGATTGCGTCATTACCCAAGGCATTCAGGTAACTGAGTGGTGTCAGGAGAAGCTGGAAAAGTCGGTGAATACCATGCTTTAGCGGTTGGACGATTTGGAGGCATGTAGTCTAAGGACGATTTGGAGGCATGTGGTTTGAGGACCATTCATGAGGAGAGAACACCTTCACTAGTGTGGCACACAATTGATAGTGCCAAATCTTTAGCCCCCCCTGCAGCACCCTGATATTTTGCTAAGACTCGGGAAGAGTGGGAAAGGTGTGGAGGAGTTGGTGAGGCACAGAAAGGTCTATTATGTCTCACACCTCTATAGTATTGCATGAACCTCTCCATGTTGTGTCTGAGGGACAGGGGAGTGTTCCAAGGGTTAAGAGGACTCCAAGCCAAGTGCAACAATTCTTAATAGGGAAACCAATTCCTTGGCTCTTTCTCTGGAGATAGAGGATTTGGCACTATTGGACTTAGTGTTGGGAAGTGTGGGGAGTGGGTTTCCTAGTGGAGGACCCAATGGACATTCAAGAGGCAGTGGTGGAGATCCGGGTAATAGAAACCCGGGCAGTTGGGTCCCAAGAGGGTGGGACACAGTTCTAGTTGTTAGGCCTCCTCAAGTTGTAGATAATTTATGGCTTTGGGCCCCACCCAGATATGGGGGTGGACAACGGCCAGGTGTATGCGCGTGGCTAAGGGAGATGAGCTAGTGGATGGGGCCCATGGATTATCTTGAGGCTAAGTGGATCGATATAGTTGCCACCCATATGGAGGGTGCGACTTCCAACTAGTTAATCATGGGGAGTTGGCAATTGAAAGGAGGATGCGCGCTCCTTAGGCGGATTGGGAGGAATTTAGCCAGGAAATGGTTAAGGCATTTGAGCCCACCGCTGACGAGGTGGTAGTACAGCAGCAATTGGTTGTGCTAAGATAGACAGAGGGCATCTCGGGATATATTTAAAAATTCCGAGAAATCCGTGGGCGCATCCACAATATTAGGGGCCCGGATGAAATTGCAGCATTTACTTGCGAGTTGCAGTCTCGGATTAAGGCCCAGGAGGGCGGGTTGCTAGAAGAGGACCTGGCAACTGCAATGCAGTTAGTGTCCAGAGTAGAATTGTGGATTTTAGATGCTTCTGGGACTAGATCTTGTGGGTTAGGGAAATTGGTGGAAAAGGAAGTAAAGGGAGGGGGAGAGGAGCAAGAGCACAATCGAAGGGACAAGGGCCCAAACAACAGGGCAAGGTCATTGTGGTGGAATCCGGTATTGCTTTGGTGGTGCAAGAGGCCAAGAAAAAAAAGGCCAAGGCCAAACCCAATAGCAGAACTAGCAGGGCAGAGGTAGAGGCCATGGGCAGGGATAGCGTAAGGGGCGGCAGCTAGATGCAGACACTCTTACCAGCCGGGTCACGGCCTGTTCTGTCCCGTTCGACTCGGGAGCTGGTGGTATGACATGGAGAGAAGGAATGGCAACTTTGTTCATTACATTGGTGCTGTTTGGCTTCATATTTATAGTTGCCCAAGGGCGGCCACTAGGCAGCCAAACGGCCACTGCCAGAATGTTCCGGTGTTGTTCGAGTTTGTATGCTTGCCCATTTGTCTACTTGCCCCATATTCGCCTCATGGCTGAGTCAACCAGCCTGCCCTACCCATGGTGCACTGCCAGCCCTATGTCCCATCCTGACTCACCCCAACGGCCCCGTGGGCCCGTCCCGTTCATAGCCTACCATGTTGACCAACACGACGCTCCCTTTTTGGCACTTCCCTTCTTGTCTATGGTATTGGAAATACCCTAAGCCATCACTTCTAATATGCTTTGCTCTTTCTTAAGTCCCAACTCTTGTTTCTCTATTATACAATGCTCCCATAAAGGCGCATATTGTACAGCGTGCTACGCTTTCTTTCTAAGCTAGTTTTTCTATTGTACAATGTTTCCAACTAGTTCATAATATACAATGTTTAGTAACCAACCCTTACAGGTAGTTTGGACCACCACCTTGCTTTCTATGCCGTAGCAAGGATCATTGAGTGCATAATTACCCTGACTACTAGGAGGCAAGGGAGGCCCTAAAGAAGGCCAAGAAGTAGGGAAATTGGTTTCTTGGACCCTTACGCCCATGAGTTATAGCATTCAAGAAAATCATGTAGATTCCCCAAAAGAGAAAAAGGGCGAGAAAAATCAGACGCTAACAAAAGAAAACAAAAAGAATCATATTTTTTGGTTGAAAGGGGAAAGAGAAAGGGTTCTCATACTCCCAAAATTGATGATCTACAAGTGGATGCAACTCTTGGCAAGGGTGCTAATGAGACATTGCGGGTTACCCCAAACTCTTCATTTACGGCACGGGGAAGATAGAAGATGGATTTGGGTCAACCATCCTTGCATACTTTATTAGTTAGTGGAGTAATGCCTGAATAATCATTGAGGGGGCCATTAATAAGGGAAGTTATAGCTGAATCAGGTGTCAGCTCAGCCGTGCAGATTCATGGGAATGTGTGGGAATCAGCTGGTCAAGTTAAGAACTATCCCACAAGAGTGTTGTTGGATTCTGGTTTAGTAGGCAATTTTATTTCAATACAATTCATAGCAGCTATGGAGCTGAAGATTTAGCCAGAGCCGGATTGGTAGGAAATCATGCTCACAAATAGATCAAAGCTAAAAATAAAGGCTCGGGTCTAATTTATTCTACAATGTGGGGGACATAAAGGGAGGATACTAGCCTAGGTGTTTCCTAATCTACATAAGGAAGTTATCTTGGGGATCCTTTGGTTAGAACAAGTGGACCCCATCATCGATTGGACTCAAAGGCATGTAAGAGTTTTTTATTAGAGATATGATATAACCCTACCGTTGACCCGAAAGTGTGAAGGGATGGTTGCGGCTATAGAGGTGAATTTGTGTATAGCCAAGCGGACTGCTAAATAGGCAAAATGGGGCCATGCGATTTTTATGGTGATCGCCCGACCAATAGAGGAAGATGGGCCCGAGGGGAAGGCTATTGAAGGCATGAATAGATAGAAATATATATCATGAGGAAGTGCCTGAAGGTATTAAGGGTATCTTTCAAGAATATTAGGACATATTTCCGAGTGACCTACCCTTGAGAGACACGAGTTCAAGATTGACTTGGAGGATAAGACACCCTCTGTGCATTGACCAATCTATAAATTCAGCCCTCTGGAAGAAGCCTAGAAGCAAATTCAATATATATTGGAGAAGGGCTTCAGCAAACCATCGGAACCGCCATACAGAGCACCTATCCTCTTCATCCCAAAAATGGATGGTAGTCTTTATTTCTACATAATCTACCGCCAGTTCAACAACAAGATAAATAAAAATCGTTATCCTTTCCCATTACTAGAGGAGATATTTGACTGGTTGGGTAGGGCAAAGGTGTTCAGCAAGATTGATTTATAATTGGCATACTCGCAAATACCAGTTGGGGAAGAGGATGTGCCGAAGGTGGCATTCAAAACTCGTTGGGGTTTATACAAATGCCTCATGGTTCCATTTGGGATCACAAATACCCTAGCACAATTTGCAAACTTGATGAATGACTTCCTGCAGGATTGCTTGGACGAGTTTGTGTAGGTCTTTCCAAATAACATACTTATCTATTCCCGATTGATGAAGGAATATGTTGAATACTTGGCAAAAGTTTTTCAATATCTGCAAGAGCACAAGTTGTATGCAAAGGCCTCAAAATACCAGATGGCAGTGAAGACCATTGAACTTTTGGGGCAGCACACTATTGTAGCTGGAATGTTACCAATGGAGCAGAAGCTCAAGGCTGTTAAGGAATGGGAGACCCCAAAAGGATATCAAAGGGGTCAAGTCATTTCTAGAATTTGCCAATTATTATCAGTGATATGTTCAACATTATGCTGAGCTGGTACATCTATTGACTAAACGGATGAAAAGGAAGTCGGATATCAGTGGGTTCCCATGCAATAAAAGAACTTTGATGGGGTGAAGACAGCCATATGCAATGTGCTCATCCTAACATTCCTTGTTTCTTTTTTAGCTTCTATTGTGGTGACAAATGTATCACAACACGCAGCAGGAGGAGTCCCTATATAGGATCAAGGGGAAGGACTTCGTCCTATTGCATTCCACAGTAAAAAGCTAAGTGCATCCAAGAAGAAGTACTCATCATATGAACACGAATTGGCTATCATTGCATCCTATTTCATTGTATGGTGATATTATATTGAGGGATGCCCAGGCGGAGTGACAGTGCTAATGAACCACCAAACATTGAGATCACTCATAGATTAGCAAATGTTAGCCCACGCACAAACGCAATGGGTGAATTGGGCTTTTTTCAATCCATTTTACCCAAGATTTAGTACAACCCTGGGAAAACCAATATATTAATAACGCATTATCCAAGAATAGACGCGGTCTAATTGAGGATGCAGAGGAGCCCCAATCAGTAGAGCCATTGGTGGTATTGGCGGCTTCAGCAGTAGTGCCTAAAGAAGAGTTGCGGATATGAAAACAGGCATTGGAAGAGCACCCAAATTTGCGAGATACCATTTAGCGGTTGAGGAGTCAGCAAAGCTATGGAGATATCTAGTTGACTTCCCAAAGTTTGTTAGTCATCCAACAGAACGACCAACAGAAATTGGTGGTGCCCACATTGTTGAGACAACAGATTCTAAGGAAGCATTATGATGTCCCATTTGTTGCTCATGTGGGATATGACAGACATTGAGTTTATTAGAATAAGCATATTTATAAAGGGGGTCAGCCCATTGGTGACCGACCGGGGCCCAGCTGGTCTGTCCCATTCGATTCGGGACTCGGTTGCGCATAAAAGTGAGATAGGAAGGTGGGGAGATGGGAAGTGGTTTGGAATAGTAACTTCGTAATACAATGGTAATAATGAGAGATGGGTAGTTATGTTTATAACTGCCCAAAAAGTGGCAATATGGCAGCCCAACGGGCGCCACCAAAAATGTATTCGAGTTTGAATGTCTGTTTCAGTCCCGTTCACCCGTTCGACTCTTATGCCAAGGGTGAATCGCCCGGAGTCACCACACCCCATTGCCTAGTACCACGTCTGATTGAACTGGTCCACAAGTTGCACCACTTCCCATCTCGAGCCCCATGGCACACCCAAAAATTCCCCATTTACCTTATATTGTACGTTATTCTACTATATAAGGCGGGAGCTCCCTTCTCCCATTCATCCTAGTTTATGAGGCCAGCTTGCTCGCCAGTGGGTCCCACTTTTCACTTGTATTAATGCACAATATATATTGCACTTCTCCCTACATGTTAGAGCATCTTTATCGGTCGGCGCTATTGTTCCGGTGGAGCTATTCAGGAACGGTTCTCATTGGCTACCGTGCCACCTTACTAAGGTGGCATTTGCCAAATAGCGCCGGTGTTATTGGGGAGCAATAGCACCGGGCGTGCATCCATAATAGTGGTTGCCTTGGGGAGCAATAGCACCCCGTGGGCATCCGTAACGGGGGGCGCTATTTGCAAGGAAACTCCCACACGCCCTCATCCACACAAACCCACACAGCCTTGTATCCACGCAAACACAAACACCCTTGCTACTCGCCGACCCACGATGGTCGCCAAGCGTTGACCAAGTGTTGACCTAAGCCGTGAGCCACCTACACTCGGCGAACAAAGAGAATGGGGCGTGGCGACAAGTGGATCCCGGCCGACGATCAGAGCCTGGCGAAGGCCTGGTTGTTTGCATCCGTGGATCGTGCAGTTCCGCGTCAAAATCGTTCTTATCCATGGTTCGGCTGTCCCAAGGCCCCTCCATTGTCCTAAGGCCTCTCCGCGTTGTTCCAAGTAGCCGCCACCAAGTGTTGCGCGAATAGCACCGGTGCTATTCTGGGGAGCTATTCGGTCTTGAGTAGAGCTATTTTGGCCCCGAATAGCTCCACTGGGCGCCAAATAGCTCTGGGGGAGCTATTAGGGAGTTATTGCTCCCCAACCGTTAATGATGGTTTTTTGACGTGCGGAGCTATTCGGATAGCCGAATAGCTCCGCCAAAACAATAGCGCCGACCGATAAAGATGCTCTTAAGGACTATGCAAACCCTCACAATATCACTAAAAGTGCATCCAAGGAGATGCTACCAATTATGTTCACATATGCCCTATCTATCAGTTGGTAAGAGTGGATAATAAGAAGAGGGTAGGCCCACTTCACCCGATCATATGGCTAAAGCAGAAATGGAGTCAAGTGACCATGGATTTGGTTACTGACCTCCTAGAGGCAGAAGGTACATGGCAGCCGCGGTCTTTGTGGACCGACTAAATAAACAAGTGTATTTTGCTCCATGTACTAAGGAGGCTAAGGCTCCAGGTTACACTAGGATATTCATCGATATAGTGTTCCATCACCACGGGTTGCTAAAGATGATAATCTCCGACCGAGATCCTCGACTTACCAACAAATTTTGGACAATATTATTTAAGTTGCTTGGGATGAATCTTTGGTTCAGTACTACCTTTCATCCTCAGATGGATGGGTAGTTGGAGGTGATGATCAGAATATTGAAAAACACTACCGACCCCGCGTACAACGGAACCCATTGACCTGGGTGAAGCAATTAATGTTTGCAGAATTTGTGGCCACTAATACCATAAATACATCTATAAAGTTCACTCCATTCTTTCTGGAGATAGGTCAGAATCCAGCAATCTCCATGTCCCTACTGAAGTCTCAAGTTCAAATGAAGAACCAAGTTGTCAATGATATTGTCGACCATATGAAAGTGGTATTGGTCTCTATGCAAGAGAATATCTACAATGCTCAAGAGTGTATAAAGAGAATTATAGACATGGCGCGTAGAGAAAAGGTATTTGTTGAGGATGATGGAGTTGTGTTGTTGATTGAGCATTTGAAAACTTTTGATACTTATTTGCTAGTCAAACTTTGTCATTGGTAGGCTGGACCTTTTGTTGTTATAAAATCATGTCTCTAGTGGTGTATAGGCTGGATCTTCCTCAGGGATGGATGATTCACCCCAATTTCTATGTGTATGACATAAAAAGTACTTATGGTCTGAAGCATTTGTACGGGGGGTGCAGCCACCACCTCTTGAATTGGTGGAAGGAGCCCCGGAGTACGAAATCGAGGATATTTTGAGGCACAAGGGTAATGGCGCTCACAGGCACTACCTTGTTTTGTGGAAGGGGTATCTTACGGAAGAGACCATCTGGGAACCAACAGCCCACCTCAATCATGCCCCGGAGGTTATGGAAGATTACTTGCGCTGAGTCCAATAGCAAGAACCTAGGACTCGGACCAAAGGGAAGTGTTTATTATAGAAGTGCATTCTACTAAGAATATTTTAGAGACTACCAGTGCTATTCGAATAGGTGAAGGTGATGGAGATCTACACGGAATGGAGGGTAACCGTGTTCAACATGCCAAATTCATTCGGTGTGGGTTACGGTTTGTCTTCACATCAAGTAGGCTTGTGATTGTCTTTGGCTAGTATCGGTGGACCTACTGTGATGGATACGGGTATTTTTTGGGGTCATCTTTCATTCGTTCTCCTACCCATAATTGAGGATAACTACTCTCTTTTGGGGGGGAGTGGTGATGCATTTGCATCTTGGGCAATTCTTTATCATTTTGTATTTTTGGCCTTTTTGTTTTTTTTCCTCGGATGGGTGAGCCGGGTTTTTTATATCACCCCTTGGGGCATGTCCCAACGGGGTAGTTTGCATTCAACTTCTGGTGTAGTTAACATTCTTGTGCAAGATTGTGTCTCGCTCCCTGACTGCACCTCCATGCACATCATATGCAGAGGAGCCTAAATATTCTGCCACGACAGTTGAGTGAGCAATGGACATCTACAACCATAGGCCTCTCTCCTGACCAGAGGAAAGCAAAGATAATCCCAACTCATTTGTGTTTGGATCGCTAGAGCAGTTGTTGAATGGTTTGTAGTTTATATGGGGTCGGTTGCGAGAGTATACATATTAACAGCAGTGAGCACAGGCGAACTACAGGACGAGAGGATAGCGCATCAGATGGATATTCATCGTAGGAGACCGAGTGTGGTTATGGAACACGAAAATTGGGACCTTGAAGGACGAGCTTGGGCTATTGTGGAAAGTTCCAAGACAACTGATTTGGCTCATTACAATTTCAGTGTGGGAAGTTAGGGGACCAAAAGGGAAGCTCTAGATTGGACATACGGATATGATTCGGCCATGCCATAATGTGGTTTAAAAGAATAATATTTTGAGGTATGTTCTATTTAGCGCAAGGAAATGTGTGAAGACGAGAAAGATACATAAGTAATTGCGTGGAGAGTGAGGTTCTTATAGTGATTTAAGTACGGTGTTAAGTATGGTGAAATGGAGAATGGTGGGGAGGGACATAAATTAGACAAGCTTGCAGTGGACACTAAATGACTGAAACGATTATTCTGGAACACATCTGGTTGCGGCTTGCTTCCCGTGCCTGGGGGCGAGTGTGTGTGAGTGCGAGCGAAAAGTGCGTGCAACGTCATAATGATCATGATCATAGACCAGTCACGGCCACTTCACCGTCGACCACCACAACGGGCCCTGCCAGCGGGGCCCGCTGTGCGTTTACTAACTTAGCTACTCAGGTTCTTTCCGCCTTTCACCGGAAACTGCCTGCGGCTGGGGTTACCATCACAACTGCCGGGGCACGCATGCCACGGCCGACGCGGCGCGGACGCCCCCCAAAGGGCGCGACCTCCCAGCCATATCAGCTCCCGTCCCCTCACGCCTGGGGCAATGTTCAAACTGTCAATGCTTCAGAACTGTCGCCGGCCACTGTGTGCCCCTTGAGCACCTCCACACGCGGACTGCGCCTAGGTTGGGTGTCGCTCCTTTCCCGAAGCCGATGGCGGCGGCACCCGTCGGCTGGTTCGAAAGCGGCAAACGGGGCACACGCCCGGTGTACGCGTGGCCCGATCCACGCAGCCATGCCCCTGGCGGCGGCATCGACCCCGGGAGGAAACAGGCCAGCTTCCTCGCAGCTAGTCGCGTGGCGGGCGCCGAGTCTGGTCCGGCTTCCAGTCGTCCGCGCCGGTCGCCCTGTCGCCATCGCGGGAGCCAATCGGTCAGAGGCTGCATGGCAATGAATTGCAATGGGGGGAATCCCCCCCGCTAGCGAAGGAGCGCCGCCTTGGACATTGGAGGGAGAGCAGCGGCATGGAACAGCCTCGCACACAGTATACTGTCTGTCTGTATGTGTCGCTGCTCTTGCATTGATGCGGGTGCTCACCAGAGCAGCATCCGGAAGGGCGCCTTGATGAGCCACTCCACCACGTCCCAGGCCAGCTGCACGGCGCAGGCGCAGGGGCAGCAGATGCACCTGAAGGGCAGCAGCAGGATCCACACCAGGCAGCCGAACAGCGAGATCAGGAGCAGGGCCGGGGAGGCAATGAGGAAGACCAGGCAGCGCATGGTCTGGACGCACATCTTGGCGAAGGTGCGACCTCGAGGGCCTTCGCCGTGCGGGGTTGCCCTTGCTGTAGGTCGTTGGCCCAAAGCGCGCGGTTTGGGGCTGATACTGTGTACGTGATTTTGTAGTGTGAGGCACGGCTGCCAGGCAGGCACCATGTCACCATGTTGTACATGGTGCAAGGCACTGTGCAGCAAACGCGCACCTGGTGGGAGAACACGGGGTCAACGCCCCTTACACATGCCTGCCCTTACATAGCCGCGTACGTGGTGTCACCCATCACTCACATAATGGCCCTCATCTGGCCCACCCACGTATCCTTTTGTTGTCCACACACATCATCGTCACAGGCTTCCACTGCCGCCGGAAATAATATTACTGCCTGCACCAAATCGGTGACTGCTTGCACCAAGTCACGTGCACACTTTGTCCTAACCTCAATTTTAGGGTTAGGTTTAGTTTCAGGGTGAGTTTCAGGGTTAGGGTTAGGGTTAGGACAGGTTTAGTTTTAGGGTTTAGGTTTTAGGTTTTAGGTTAGGTTAGTTTGGACGGAGTTGGACATGGTGTGCACGTGACTTGGTGCAAGCAGTCACCGATTTGGTGCAGCCAGTAATTTTATGCCCTGCCGCCGGGCCATCCCGGCAGGGTAAACCCATAACACGATCGACGCACACCGGATCTATATTAATCGCCATTTATCACATCACATTTACACCATTATTCTCTACACCACAGTCACAGACCCTAAAGCACATAACCACACTCACATTCACCTCCACATCAAAGCTCGCACAACTCTCATTGTTTTGTTATTCACAAAATGAAAGAGACCCTTAAGTTACATATGGCTGCAATGAGTCCGTATGTACTAACTTGATGCGATTGGCCAGGAACCGAGCTCGCCAAACTGTGCGCGACTTCTTCTCCACTAATGTCACCGGACCAACCCAGAATGGGGCTAGTTTCTGGTCTGAAATCCTTGAAGGTCGCCCACCAAACATCACCATCAATCTTGATTTCAGGAGGGGCCAACGCCTTTGCTTGTGCAAGGATCTCCTCTGCTACTTTTGCCTGCTCCCTTGCACTCTTAAGCATATCTTGTTGGTGTTTCATCTCAGCCTACAATTGTGTTCATTCTTCCTCCTTTGTTTCCTCCAAAAGAGCAGAATGGGCTACATTCAAGGCCTGCAATGTTGTTTTGGTGGTTGTATTCGCTGCCTCCACTTTACTCCTTTCCCAATCGAATCCTGTGGTAGCCTTCCGGTTGGCTTCCTGCTTTTGCTGCAATGCTTCGGCTTCATAGGCCGTATGCACATCACACACTTGTTGTGCGGCTAGCGAATCGGGCCGACACATATGCAATAACCAACGAATCCGCGCTTGACACCCTCCCTCACCAATAGCCGCCACCTTACAAAGTGGCTCAATATTATATGTGGTCCAATGCGCGACCATGTAATGCTTCTTACCTCCAAACGATCCCGCCTCAGAAAACATCGGATCGTCACCTATCGGCATTGAGGGCCCACTTGAAGCACCACTAGCGAACCTGAACAACCCCTCGTCACCACCACGCGACCAACCCCCTTGGCCTTCCATCAAGCCTCCCTTTGGCCCTGGATTCCTTTCCACACAACCCATAACCAACAAGAGCCACTAGAGCCAGACCCTGTGACGACGGCTCACATACTCTCGACTTTGTCGCTGGATCCAAGGTCGCACCCAAAGCCACCACCCAGCATGAACCATGAACCCCAAACCAACCGCATCACCTCCCACGGCATCACAACCCAGCGATAGTGGGCCTATCAAGGCCGTCGCGGGCCGCAGTAGCATCCCATGGTGGAAGGTCAGCTCCACCACCAACGCCCAAGAGAGCAACCCGCCGAGCATCAATACCACCAATGCTGCCATGATGGCCTCATGTCCCCGAGGGCGAGGTCCCATCCAGGCCCCACCCATCTTCGTGTGCGTTGATCGCCTGGGCTCCGAAACCATATGCAGCAAATGCGCACCTGGTGGGAGAAAACGGGGTCAATGCCCCTTACACATGACTGCCCTTACGTAGCTGCATATGCAATGTCACCCATCACTCACATAATGGCCCTCATCTGGCCCACCCACATATCCTTTCATTGTCCACACACATCATCATCACAGCACCGACAGGCTGCCTTCCCTAACGCCTGAGGAAGACATTATTTGATCTTGGTGTGCTCGGGTGGCGGTAGCACTGAGTCCGCTCCCACCCCCTTTTCCCTAATGTCAATCCTCATTTGAACTCACAGTGCTTAATTCCTGTGCACCGTATTGGACATCAGTGCTCCATCCTACTGGGGTTGGCACAGTGCACTTCTGCCCTCTACAACTAACTCAAAAGCTGGCCCGGGGCCTGCACTGGAACATTGCAACATAGCTCCATCAAGCGCATCCCTACCTATCTATTTCAGGCTTTACTTTATGGCAAGGGGGCCTATTCAATTGTGCCCGACCACTGCTCAGCACCCCCCAACCATGCTATCCACACAATGCAGCTCCTAGCCCGCCTTCCACAGTTTTCCGAAAAGAGTGGCAACCATTGCTGCCGCGGGTCTTGCATGATCGCCGATGTGCTGTCATGCGCACACGTTTCGCCGCAAGGGCCTGCCAACTCGGTTCCTGGCCACAAATGTTTCTTTGTAGCGCACCTTCCTAATTGCTCTATGAGCCGATTATCAACCCGAGAGCCGTTGGGTTGGCAAGGGCGAGTCACCGACCTCCAATGGCTGCTGGTACTCATTGCTCAACATTTGTCCTGGTCACCCCGGTCCCAGCCCTTTAGCATGGCGTCCATGGGACAACCTAGGACTGCGCGGCTTGTTCATCTCCCCTTAGCCCCGCCAACGTCTGTCAAATCAGCTGAGACAGAATTCCTCTACAGAAACAGGCCATGCCGATTTTGGTGTCCTTAGCATCAAATCCATGCTTTGGGGGAGGAGGTGGGTGGGTGGGTGGGTGGAGGGTGGGAGCCCACCACATGATGCTGAGATATTGTGTAGCTACAACAAAATCGACACAAGCAGAAAAAGTCATGTCACATGACGTCTGTTGGAATGACGAGTGCGAAAATCGACATGCGCACGGCTCTAAAAACTCCCACGATTTTATTCCTGGATTATGGTTTGCTGCGGAGGCATGCCGTGGGAGGTTTGTTGTTGGACGGGCACTGTGCTCCCCCCTCCAACATTGAAAAATTCTCGGAATGAGGTTCGACCCCACGCTAGAGGTGGCCACCCGGAACCGTTATTAGCGTACAGAGGTTAATTTCCGTTAATTTTCTGTTAATTAACGGAAAATAACGAAAAAAGATAAAAATTAATTAAAAATTAACGGATTTTTGGATTTTTTGGGGATTTTTGGGTTTTAGTCATACTTATAGTTTATGGAATTCGCTATTAGAGAGTATGTTTGTATTTTATTTCAACCTATGCATACTAGATTTTCAACTAGCCGCAGTTGTTGTGATTTTTGGGGGGGTTTTCGATTTTTTGGATTTTTTTCGTTTTTTCTGAATTTTTCTCCCTTTTTCTTTAACCAAATTTAACAGACAGCTGATAAAAATTAACGAACCGGACTTAACGGACCGGATGGCATCTTTGAGTGGCCACCTCTACCCCGCGCATTGCACACACTGCCGGATCTCCTTGATGTAACCCAGTCACTGGTGTCAAAGGCCCGTCAACGGAGAGCCGCTGCAAGGCTCATCCAGGGGCCATGGATAGAAACAACGGATAAGTTGAAAACACCTACACATCACCAGCAAAAATATGACGGTCATTTTCTGGGTCCAGAACACTCGCAAATTATTGCCTGTTTTGCACAACTTCTAACTGTCCAATTGTGTGAAAATGGGACGAAATCGTGCTAATACCCTAAACGTGCTTTTGGGTGCCATTAATAGGTACCAGTGAGAGGCAGGCCTGTAATATACTCAGTGAAAGCTGATCATGTTGCCTTTGCACGCGTGCAAATATTTTTACGTTTTTATACATAAACATGTGTAAAAACCAAAAATACAGCCATAATTACATCCCTATATACATAAAACTAGTACACAGTCAAACTGACGCTAGGGCGGGTGGGGTTGGGGATGGGGGTGGGACTGGTGACTAAAAGATCATGTAATTGCCACGAAATCGACATAAAGATGGAAGCTGCCCAAAAACGTCACTGACATGTGGCAAACAACCCACGACTTGTTCCTGATCTGCAAAGAACGCCTTAGATTGGACTAATTTGTAGCTATTGAGGCTGCCCGTCTCATCTACAGTGGCATTTATATCTCGTTTTCTAATCCACCGAAATCAGCAAAACTTCCACTGCCTTTTATCTTCAAAACAGCGTAGAAATTGCGTACCACAGTCTGGTAATGCTGCTGAGTCATCCTTGCATCGACATAAGGACTGACGCTATGGGTGGTGGTGGTTCCGAGATTGACGTCAAATTGACGCTAAGCATAACAAAACATACAAAGCGGCTTCCCTTGCGGAGTCTGGGGAGTGGCAGCCAGTTTCGTTGGAGTGGGCAGAAAACGAACTTTTGTTCGGAGACGTCGTTGCCCTTGCCGAGGGCGAGGTGTGCGCTATGTGGCCTATGTTCAAGGGGCGGAGGATTGATCATTGCACGCGACTTTCGCCATGTAACCTGGGTGTCCCAACCAGTGGCAAAAAGGTAAGTGTAGCCGCAAAAACAGCCTCTTTTTGCAAATTTGCCTTTTTGTGCATGACAGCGCAAACGCAAAGACGCGCTCAAACACCAAGCGCAAATAACAAGCCAAACGCGTAAACATAAACAACAGGCCTGGTGCAAGGGCATGGCTGCGGCAACAATCTTTGGGCCAGTTCCACGCATAGTGAACCGCAGGTACGCAGCTTTCAGCAATTCAGTGAAACTTAAACATTGGTGAAATTTCCACCACAAAATTCTCATGAAGAACTCGGTCCCGTTTGAGAGCCATTTGCAATAACGGTATTGTCCCACTATTGACGTGCGATTTTCAGTATCATAACGTTGCCTGTACCGGGGCATAAGCTGACCGCCCTTTCTCGTGCAAGATTTAGCACCTCTTACTGCAAAGTTCGTCACAGTACTTGGCAGAAGTACTCAATAGTGTTTTGTTGAACCGATATCTTTCCATATTGTGTTTCTCTTTGTAAAGGGCAATTAATGTTTGGCAGTGCTCAGTGAATGGTTGGATCCCGGGATTACGACAGCAACACCCATTGGATTGATAATATCAATAAACAGAACTATGTGTTGTTGCTTCTGCGGCAGTGCAATGACCACGAGAGCGTAGAACAACTTTTGTGCCTCTGATGTGGCTCTTTGCTGTGTTAAACTCGCTATTAGTCATGATACCATGTCACCCAATGACTGGCACATGATTTGTACATGGCGACTGACTGGACGCCAGAGCAACATAGAGCAATCAGACTTGATATAGACAGCCGCAAAGCGTTGCCATAAAAGTGGTAAAGCACGCTGGTAGGCATGCCTCGATTCGAGATAGCAGCAAGGGAGGACATCATAAGAAAAATAGAAAGAAAGGCATGTTTCTAAGGGTTATGGTGGACACCTGCGATAGTGAAACGCTGGCCAAATCAATGGACAAGTAGGCCATGTGAGCATAAATATGATTGGTATCACTCGCACAGTGAAATTGGGCAATCGCGGTACCGTCAGATATGTGAAAACCCGAAAATTTGGGAAAACGCTGCCAAGTTTCGTCAAAATGTAGCATTTTTTGCTGCAGAAACGGTGGAATTTCATGTCGTATTTTATGCTGAAACTAGCCAGGGATGTGAACATGACGCAGCCAAAATCCAAGATATGCAGCTAATCGACAAAGTTTTAATACTGATTTTGATTTGGACCAGAATTGAGGAATTGATGGTCCAGAACAGTATGGTGTCGCAGGCTGCTAGGTCGTTGAGTTAGATCTCATTTTTGAGACGCTGTTGGCTGGCAATTGATGGTAAGGAGTTCTGATGTCTTTGGTAGTATGAACAAAGGACGTGCCGTTGTTGGATGGGACAAAATGTGTGAAGGGGTCGGCAGGCCGTCCAACAGCACCACTCGAATTTTCCTGAGCGGTGCTGTCCAAAATGTGGATTGTATTAAGAAAGCTATTGAGCGGTATTGCGTTCAGAGCGTGGCACTTTTTATGCCAGCCAATTGGGCTGATGTGGAATACTTTGGCGCGTTTTAGAGTCAAAAAAGGTCGCAGTTCAACAGGCCTTCGGACCCAAAATGTGCATGGTCCTCTCGGACCTGGAAATGGGAAAATTCACAATGAGGTTGAAAAAACTATTGGGGAACATGTACAGTTTCATAGAACAGGGCATACCCGTCACGAGAAGTGGAATAGAACAAGGAGGGCAGCCAATAAAATGCAAGTCAGGCATACATTTGCATGTGAAATGAAATGTACAATCAGCAGTACTGTGTTGCCGTACGTCAGACATTTTCCAGTTCGAGAGTGTGACCTAGAAATTCACCGGATGGAGCTGGCTTGACCCGCCAGTGCCTTGCCAACAATGGCGTCTCGCTTACGGTGGTACAACGCCCACATGGGGGCACCACTACGTGTATGCAATAGGGGAAGGCACAACACGGTGGACACCAGACTGTGGAGCGATCGAGCAATGGAGCTCCGCCAGCTGGTCAGAGTGGGGCTACTCGGCACAGTGCACGATCCCGAATGGCAAGAGGAGGCTGCGAAGCGGGAGCGAGCAGGCGAGTACACACAAAAGGCGCAGGAGGGCGAGGACATGCAGAAGTCGCGGGAGGCGGAGTACATGCAGGGCGCAGAGGACGACACCATCAATAGATAGAGGCCAAAAACTTGGAGATGGAAGCTAATTCTTTGAGATTGAGTCATATCAATGTGTTGTTCTAGGCTGAAAATTAATGGCAATGAATGTGGTCATATTCATGTGGTGAAGCTGGATGAGTTTTGGAGCAATGATATGCAATCAGAATGGATTTTCAGGGTGTGTGATTAGCAACTACAAAATTGAGTAAATTCAAGATGACGGTTTAATTAATTTTCAGATTTGGAGAATGGGATGCGCATGAATGTGAAATGTCGGAGACTTTTACAGAATTTGGGGGGCTAAGACGGGAGGTAACGAGATTCGTTATTAAATGTATGCGGACGGCAATATCATGAATTTCCGTTGGTGGCTGTGCATAATAATGTGCTCGATTGATTGGAATTTGGCATGTTCAGGAATAGTTTTTTTATGATGCAAATGATCTCAATTGAGATCTTGCACAGTGCTACATCATTGGTGTTCATCAGTGGTGACTTTAAACACTACTTGGCGGCGTGGTTCATAGGAACGAGGCAAGGCCGTTTCCACATGTTCATAATATGAATTGGAATTGCTTCACAATTGCATTTTCCATTAGGAGATACATTGGATGTTTTAGGCGGGGCGATTGCATTTCATAACAAGGTTATGTATAAGGGTATTCTTCAAGAATAATTAGAATGTTTGGTGAGTGGAGTGCGGGTATTTGAGAAGGGTTGTGCGCCCATCCGGCCGCAGCACATGCCCTAGCCGTTGGACACAGATTCTGTGTCACAGAACCTGTTGAACTTGGGAGCTTGTGACAAAATCATTGACAGTTGAGCCAGGTTCCTGACCCGTGTTGCCAAATCTCAAGACCGTCTAGGTCGTTGTGCACCATACGCTCGATTTTGGGAACGCGACAAGGGGCGTGCTCTTGTGCGAAAGAGCAGGTCCTATACAGAATTCTGTGTGAAGAGCAGCGCTGCACCTCGAGTGCCAAGCGCGTGTTTGTGCTGCATGCCCCCGATCGTTCTGCACTTGCGTGAGCATGTGGATCTGGTGCGAGCCTCAAAGAACTTTGACGAATATCGTTGAGACGATTTGGTCGGGGTTGGTGATGGGAAAAGCCAAGCTCTTGGCAGTGGTGGCTGTGGAGAGTGTTGCGACCTGAGCGTCAACGTTGTCAGCGATTCGGTGACCATTTGATGAGCCAAGGAAGGCTGCGGTGAGGTGGTGCGACATAGGAACATGTGTTGCAGGCAAAATCATCATGGTCAAGCTCTGAGAAGCCCAGAAGTAAGACAGGAAGTCATCGAAAGGAGCCGTGAAAGTGTTGGAGGAGCTGAGCTGCATTGAAGGTGAGGCGGGATTAAGTGGCTGGAAACTCAAGCCAAAAGGCATCAAGTTGCTGTGAAGAGGAGTCATCGAGGATCAGGAGAAAAAGGAAGACTCCAAAAGAGCAAGAGTAGAAGAAGCATCTATAGCCCTGGAGGTAACTGTGTATCCAGCTGATATTTTAGTTTCTCTTGGTAATGCACACGAGTGAGCCAATCAAACAGGAGAGTGGTTTGGTGTGTTTTAGAGTGAGAAGGAATGGCATGAACTGTGGAAGGCGTTGAGCTATACCTTTTTGACTGCAATGTGTGTAGACACACTTTTGCTTGCATCTGGAACTTCTATTCAGTGTGTTCGTTTGGTGCAAAGAGTTGTTGCAGTCATGCATCAGAATTGGTGTCATTGATGCCAAGGGATAACCTCCCTTTGGCAGGGTTGGCAAGGGAGGTTGCTGCCTTGAAGGGGCGCCTCACCAATTTTTGGGAAGCTAAGCATGCACGAAGGGAACGTGCAGGAAGTGGGGAAGGTACTGGTGCATTGCCTGGGACTGATTTGCCTTTTGGCCCAATTTGTGGTACAATTCAGTACAAAGTGGCGTGCGCGCTTCTGGCTGGTATCTTTGTCTTCAAAGGAGAGAACCAATCCAGAGGCCAAAGCTAAGGGCACTTAGAAGTAAGAAACAAAGAGGACACGTGGCCGTGACTCAGCCGCTGCATAGTCAGCAGTCACACACAGTGGCCATACAACATCTGAGAATCATTTTTGCTACAAGGGTGGTGCTAATTAACAGCTTTGGGGTGCCATGCTGACAGAGTCACGATCGATCGCCTAATGGATCAAATGTTCTCAACACGGGAGAGGCCAGTGCAGGCTACAATGGCCAGTTTGCTGCAAGTGTTTATTGCAATTGCGTGAAAGTAAGGTGACACAACCCTTGCACCAGAAAGGCGTTGCCGCACATTAGCCACCACGCCAACTGTCGAGAGTGTGATCACATGAAAGCCAAGGGCCAAATTCAGTCCAATCACATTCTGGTGAGGTCGGATGGGATGAAGCGCTTTCGTATGCAGCACGTCAGCGTCGGCGTTGTTTCTGCGCTGTCGAAGATGGACACAACGCCGGAGGAGACGTGCAGGAAATATCAGTTGGATGGCGTGTTTCATCAGAAGTCGGTAAGTGCACAGGTGGCCCGATCACTGCAGTGTGCTAGCCAGTGCCATTCTCTGCTCTTGATTGCTTGCCTCTCCTGCCAAGAACAGCTGCCATGTGTGGCACAAACTCCTGAAAGGCATCCAAGCACGCACAAAAGAGGAGCAGCACAAACAACGATTAAATGGTGAATGTAGAAATAAAGGAAGCAAGTTCCAATACAACATTGAGCACTCCAGCCGCACAGTTGGTGTAGTGTTCAGCTGTGCATGCACCAGACGACTGGCAGCTAGTCCTCCAATCCTTGCCAATATCAGACACGACGTCGACGACATGCCACATGTGACAGCTACGTCTCTGCCATCGACAGGGCACAGATTGCAAAGAACTTGTGGCCCGTGGTGATCTGGGCGTGCCACCAGGCTCCATGCTTCCACTTCATGTTCTCATTTAGCAAACCCTATAAGGACTTCTGCACTGCACTGTACACTGCAGCCGCTTCACTACAGGGCCTCGGACGGTATGTTTTTGCACATCAGGCACTCGCGCACTGCAGCATTCTCATTCCCAAGGCGATGCCCATCCACACTGGCCAACTCCTCAGCAACAACACTCAGTCTGCCCGAATTCCCTTGGCTTGCCACTGTGGTCGCAGTCTCCAGCATCGCAGACATCCTATGCGTGTGTCCACCGAAGAAAGCCACACACACACACTGCTGTATGCCCTCTGTCAGCATTCTGCAACCAGCAGCTATGGCCCCGCCACCCCCGACCCCACCTCGTGGCACTGTGACGTGTGCGGACATCGGCATTTCCCACTGCCTGACATCAACCAATACCAGTAACACAGCTGCTTGAACAGATTTGTGGGCCCATCGATCTGGTCTCCAGAAGGCCGTGTCAGCTCATGCAACCATTAAACCCGATGTGGAAACTCGTCAGTCTAATCTATGGAAGTGCCATTCGTCTGTCGCAACAGTGTCAAGAAGTCTTTGACTCCCTCAACAACGTTCCTAGGCCCTGCAAACTCCACGCCTGGTATGTCTGCAATCGTTACATTGCTTGGCATCGTGTTCTTCATCATGCTCTCCATCGTTGTGTCCTTGCCCATAGCGCCCATCAATGCGTCTATGGACACTACAGGGCAGTCCTGGGGCGTGTCGCGGATGGCATTTATTGGGTACCCAAACTCTTTCAGGAAGGCCTTCTGCTGCTCTATGAACTTCTTCCCAGGGTTGGGTGTGCGCGAGTAGATCTGCACAAAGCTTGTGTCCACCGCCCCCTGGACAAGGGCGTAGTTTTCGTAGTCCGTTCTTATGACGTCGTACGGCTCTGGGGGTATGAAGGGAATGGCCGGGAACCTCAGCACACACTTTTCCTCAATCATCTCCTTCCTCTCAAGGTCCGTCTCAAACTCAGGCATCAGCTTGAGCTCAGCTGGAGGGGCACATGACACCTGACCCTGAATGCCAGAGACACGGCCTTTGGGGCTGCCATGAACACAGAATGTGTTCACCTCCAGAGCTATCTTTCCCTTTGACATCTTCCACACACACAAACACTGCAATGAGCTTCTGGCAGTGGAGATAGGCAGAGTGCGCATGGCATGGGACGTGGGCATAGTGCTTGCTAGTGCTGCAATTCCATGCGAGGTGAACAGCAAGGGCATTTTTATACATGCACTCTTGCCAATAAGGTACACTGTGATGCAGTGAAGAAATGGACATAAGGACTCTTGATGAGAGGGAAGTTACACTACAAGTCAGGCTATCTATCTCATATCATACATTTCAACAGAGAAACAGCATCTCAAAGCTTCATATTTCCTATTTCGTATTTCATATTTTCATGCTTTCGTATTTTCCATAAAGGAAACCTCTTGATCATCTGACACGCTCTGCAACGCCATCAGTTTGAATCGCCGCTTCGTGCTTCAGCTCTTTTCACCTACACTGAATGACATGTTGTCGTGCTGCACCTTGATTTGCACAGGAATAAAAGAGGTGCACATACACACGACCAACACTGACACGAATTCGCAGAGTGATTTGCCCCAAAATGGGCAGAATAAAATGGCAGGCAACAACCTGATGTGATCACAACATACATGCCCACTTCCTACAAGACTACGCTGCTACTATATTGCACAAGGGATTAGGGATCTCGGGAAGATGCCAGGAAGCGAAGACCTGGAAATGTGTTTGGGGTAGTAGGCCTCCCACCTCGCTGTCTGCAAATTCCCAGGGGCTCATAACTGACTAACATAAAAGGAGAAACTACCCGCCCAGCCTTGCAACAGCAGGAGTCCGTACCCTATGAACTAGACTCTTATGTACTATACTGATGAGGGGCCCCTGCTCTGGCAAATGCAAAAACTTCAAACAGCTGCCAACAACAGTCATGGTTTTGGTATCCACCGTTGGTGAGCCATGGGGACAACAGTGATACTTTGTGTGGCCTCAGACCAAATGTGCTTGCATGTCAGTGTGATCCAAACGCCATGCCTGCAGACTCTGTAATGTTTGCTTCATTAGAATTCAATCAGCAGCAAAGTGGCATATTTGCAGCTTTTTGAAGCTGGTCTGTGCCAATGGAAAATTTGGCAAGGAAGGCAGCAGCACAGGCAAGCCAAAAGGCAGTTGCACAGAATCCAGTTGGCCCAGTATTCCCCATGCTTGAAATAAATGCTGCAGCCACATTTTCATGACACAAGACGCATTCGCACTCCATGAATGTCATTCACCAACGTCCAATCTGGCTATGTCGATCCCATGCTCTCTGTTATCATGTAGCTGCCGTAGTTCCTCAGTTTTTGTCAATTTTCCAATTGGTCACATCGAGAAACAAGCCATCAAGCCATGTGCATTAGGAGTTGCCAGCTCATTTGCTGGTGGGGAATCCATAACGTTGAAATGCTCCAGCACCCAAACAGTTGTCTATTAAGCAACGACTTGGAGGCATTCCGGTAGCCCCGTTGCCATGCAAGGGGACGTAAGAAAACTGCAGGTTCGAAATTGCACTGGGTCTAAGTGTGCTGTCAATTCAATTCAGCTCTCTTAGGATCCTGTGTTTGATGCACGGCTCAAATGCACCAATGCTTTGGGTTTTTAACGTCAACCACGGAATCTTCCCAGGCGACTGGACACCACAAGAGGCGTCGCTGCGGTAGCGGTAGCGGTGACGTCAGACGTCAACCTGGACGCCGCCCGTCGCAATGACCCGAAGAATCGGAGGCTGGAAGCAGCTACACTTCACACTGGCGCGCGTGAGCCAGACAGCCAGCTCGGGCATCGACGAACTGAAAGTCGCGTGCCGCAAAAAGCGCGTCGCGCGTTCACATCAGGGTGGCCATCGAGCCTCGAGCGCCAAGCATACCACGAACCAACCTAAACATGTTCAATCGACAGATTCACGGGGTATCGGCAGTCGCGATCCACCCTCCGGAGCCACCTTTCCCATTCACCACCCCCCACGCCGGATTCCTCGCCCACCTGCTTTGGCGAGTAGATCCCCTGCGTGCAGTGGCAGTCCTGCTGGCCCTCCCCCGCGAAGCCCCTCTTCAGAGATGCCACCTCGTACCACCGCCCCGTGTACCGCATCGGGTCGAACAAGTCGCCGCTCGTGCTCATCTTGTTGAACTCCGTCGCGCCCGCCGGGCCCGCCAGCGACGCCAGGGCCACGACGACCGCCGCGGATGCTGCCAGGGCCCCCGCCCACGGCCCTTGGCCGCGGTCCCCTCCCGATTGATCGCCGCGAGGGGCCATCGATCGGCATGCCGAGTCTGGAACGCCGCGAGAGATGCGGCGGCAGGGGATGGGATTAGAAACAGGGATGCGCGAAAAGGGACGGGCCGGCCTGGGCGGCAATCGGGAGATCGGAGGGATGCGGAATGGCCCATGGGGCGCGGCGTGCGTCGGGCGCTGCATGGCGGGCGCGCACCGCGCCGGAGGTGGGGGAGAGGGGGGCCGGGGGGATTGGCGAGGAAGGAGTTGGGGGTGGTTGGGTTTCACCCGCACTTTGGGTGCGTGGGGGGGCCGCAGACGCCTTGGAGGTGCGTGGTGGCCTCGCCGCGGGCACTTTACGCCGGGCCGCATGTTGTATGGTGGGTGCCGCGCGTGACGCGGATGATGGGGCGGGGAACGGGGTCCGGGACCCGAGAATCGAGGCCGTCGGGCCTTAAAGAAACTGCTGTTGTTGGCGGGTCGGGAAAGGTTTTGCCGTTCTGGGAGGGCAGTTGCGACGCAGGGAAAAGTGTGCGACGGGAAAAGGGCGCACGCCTCGCGATCCAGGGTTGACGTGAGGCTCTTTCCCGTTCTCTGGGAAGTGGCACAGAAGTCACCATGTGCAACAGCAGGAGCATGGAACAACGTGTGCAAAGTAGGCTCTGCTCTCATGGGCAGAATTTTATCATTGGTGGGGCAAACAATTTGTGCAGAGGCCCACCCTTCTCGCATCTTTGCATCACCGGCTGGTTGCCGCCATGCCAGCATTTCCTCTGCCCATCAGGCTGATGATGTTGTTAGCAACAAGGTTTCAATAGTGGGCAATACCCCATTCACGCATTGGGAGTATGGGAACAGACACTGATTGAATAATACGCTCTCGCGCTGCGCACACGTCTGGCATCACCAGATTGGAGTTTGGGCTTTGCTTCGTCAGGTTTTGACCAATGCGAAACATCAGAATTCGTATTCTATGCACTGGAGGTAGTGCGACCAGGCTGCTGCTGTGTCCCTAGCAGAGTAACACAGTCAAAATAGTCATTAAATACACCAGCCAACTCCCGCCTGGGGTTCCTGGTATTTGAGGGCAGTTGTCCTCCTGTTGCAAAAGGAGATGCTAAAAAATGTACTACATCTGCTCCAAAAGTCTTGTCCGTTATCCAAATAACTCAAACTGTGGTCAAAACTTGCAAGTCAAAAAATTAGACCTAAATAATTTGGATGCGCCATATCGACAGCTATCCAAAGAGCACTGCAACGTGGAAAACGGCACTGCAGTTCCTGAGGTCTGTTAAGGGGAACACAGGCGCCACTGTTCCTCTTGTCAAGACCTAGAGCCGGGCATGGCCCGCTCGTATTGCCTTCGACGGAGGTGGATCAATCTGAGCTACCCCTAGGAGAGATGTATGACTTGGTGGCTGGGTATTCACAAAAAGATGCGGCTAGTTTCCGAACAGAATATGCAATCCACAGGTTGTCTTTTTTCCACAGAATTAGGGTGTTGACAAGTACTGTGCGAATGTTGAAGCCGAAGGCCAAGGGACACCTTGTTCTGGGCAGGAGCATCAACCTGGTAGACACCCACACGTCTGTAAAACCGTGCAAGGTCATGCTAACCAAAAAGATGGCGTAAATTGTTGCCAACATAGTCAATAATTGAAATCGAGAATTTTGAAAACACGATTTAGTACAATGGAAGGGATGGTCCACAAGGATTCTGGAAGCGATGATGTTGAAAATCTTGAGAGAGTGTAGCAATGCTCGTTTGCTGTCTACAACAAGCTTCTTGAGGAATTGTTGGACAGTAGGTTGGAACACAACGGGATAAGGTGAGCACAAAATGTGAGGAAATGAAGCTCTGACACAAGCGGACAGAAGCTCTTTTGATAAGGTTGTATATCTCTTGCTGTATTGTGGTGACTATTGTACATCCAGAAATTGGGATGGAGTTACAGCAACGTTGACGGGCCTTGATGGTAATGTGACCTTGCGTCAATCATATTCAGCGTTGATGCAGGGCTTACGCATCAGCGTGCCAGCAACGCTCTCTTTCGTCAATGCTGCTGGAACACCTCCCTGGCAATGTTACAACAACGGTGAGGTTGCCAACAACGTTGCTGTGAGACCTCCCACATCCAAGTTGCGTCAACATGCAGACGATCAGTTGTTATCAATGTTTCTGGAACCCTGAGTTGCCAGCAACGTTGACACGATGCGTGTTTCTGAAAGGCGCAACAACGTTGATGGAAAGCCCCACTCTTTCTACTCTGCTGAAAGATCTCCCGCTCTTGGTGCTGGCCCAAAGGCTCGAGTGTTCGCTTCACGGACACAGTGGCGAGGACTGCTGGGTGAGATACGAATTAGGTTGTAGCTGTTCGATTTTCGGCCTCGGCTGTTGTGCGGTGGCTTTTGCCATTTTGTTGCCCCGTTTCCAGGAGAACGGGCCTCCGGGACGTCCGCCCCAACACACACGGCATGCGTGCATGGCGGGGCAGGAGGTGCGTGGGGATGCTGGGCGTGCGGGTGGGCTGGGAATGGCTGAGGGCAGCGCAGAGTGCAGCGGCACACTCGGCATTTTTGCAATTCACAAGTTGATGGGCTTGCCCAAACGGGGAGTGGGTGGGCTGGGCCAGATGGGGAGCCGGCGAGGATTGCCCCCCCTAGGCGATCTCCAGTGCAGGCGGGCATGGACCGTGGGGTTGCGCCATGGCAAGCCACAGCCATTGGCGCGCAGTGTGGGCCTGTGCGCAACGCATTTGAATGGGCGGCTGCCGATGCCAATGGAGACGCTGGGGCTCCCCTTGTAAGTCAGTGAAGAGGTGTGCTAGAGGCGGGAAGGATCCTCGGCTGCTCCAGGCAGCCCGTGCTGCCTTCGTTCTTGGGCTGGCACAGCACGTGGGCTCGCAGGGGCCCACGGCTTGGGCTTTTTTCGGACTGGAGGTGGCGGCCGTACATCGGTGCGGTGCGCGATCGGGGGGGGGGCTGACGTCAGTTTTCATGGAGATTGTGCTGGGTGCCCTCCTGGCGTGGATTCAAAGATTTCGAGCCCTGACGCCGCTCCGCCACCAGCTGCTCTCCGCCCCTCCCCCGTGTAGGCAATGTTTTCGCCTCGAAAGGCGGCGACCCCACAGTGCTGGCGGCGGTGGCGGCGGCGGCGGCGGCGGCGGCGATGTGCTCTGAGAATGTGCGCGGCATGGGCGATGGCACCGGGGTTACCGCGAGGTGAGGAAACCAGATGTGACTTGTGGTTGTGAGTGGCGGCGGCGGCCCCCCCGTCCTCAACAACAGGAGCATGCGTCCTGGACCGTGCGCGGCGCCTATCGTGGGAGTGGGCATGGTGCTGTCGCGTGCTGATCCCGCTGAGCTCTACGTTGTTTGGAATTTGAGAGGCTGGACGCGAGCACCGCCGCCCCCGCCCCCGCTGCCGCTCTTGCCGCCGCCGCCGCCGCTGCCACCACCGCTGCCGCCGCTGCCACCAAATGTGTCACTGCCCCTTTTAAGTGTCCAAGTGTGCTTAAGGGTTGAAATATGTCGATACAGATCAGCACAATTGGAACCTTGCTAGCAACAAGCGCATGGCAGGCAATGAGGCACATTTGCTGACATTGCGAACCCACCAAGTCTTTGACGACTGTTTAAGGGGTAGTACCGCTGGAGTATCCATAAAAGCAAGAAGGGAAATGCTGTAATATGTGAACACATCTTGGTGTGTGCACTTGTGTGGACTGCACTCATGCTGACAGGTGCACCGGTGTTGGCGATTGCAGATGGATGTTGACTTGATGGGAACATTGTGCACTAATACTTGCACCAATGGAAGGGGGTGGCCTGGGTGCTTGTAAATCGCCCATCGCACAGGAGGCCAGGAGGAATCTATTTGGATTCCTATGGTACCTATGGTGACAATCAGGTATTCCTCTGCTGGGTCGATCCAAGGCTGCAAATCTCATAGCTTCACTGTTGAGACTGCTGCGCGGAACCTGTTTCTTGGCAAGAGAAAGCTTACCCTGCGGAATGCTTGTTGTAACCTGTGATGGGCTGTTGCTGAGTGGCAACTTGTGCATTATGGTCCATCAGCTGCAAACCAGCTCGTCTGCGAACTGCGCATGAGCAACATGCCATGCTCTCTGCCCCTGCCCCCCTTCTGTCCGCCGTGTTGACCTTCAGGATGAAGAATTCGAAATGTTTGTTGACAACAGGTGCATGCATTTGTGCCCTGCAGTTTTGGTATATGTTGCTATGCCTAGCAGCCCTTGAAGCATGGCTGCGGCTTCCCATCGATGACAGCACATATGGCAAGGATATTATGCTTAAGGCCAATGACTGGCATGCGTCCCTTGTGCCTATCTACATGGGAGCTAAGTATCGGCCAGGGGGAGTGTTGCGGCCCCGTCGGCAGCCGCTGGTTTCCGGAGGCGTTGGGGTCGCCCTGCCCTGCAGCTCGGCTGTTGGAGGTCAGCCGGCCCTCTCCACCTTGGACGATGGGCGTATCCGGGGCAGTCGCTCCTGTGGTCGCGCGGTGGGCCCAATGCTCGACGGGGATCGATCCCCGGGGCCTGCTGTCGGCGAGAGGTGGTGGCGCAGCGAGGCGGTGGTTCGCTGGCTCGCGGGAGGCCAGAGAGTGGGCCAAAAGTGTTACAACGATTCACTGCATGCGCGCGCACATATCGCATGCGCGATGCCCAATCGCGGGTCCATCGCGGTCACATCATGACAAGACAAGACAAGTGCGCGTCCAGGCACATTGTCACCGTCCACCATTCACCTAAATCAGCTCCACATAATCCCCGATGCTTCCATCTACCGGTCCGAATCCCATGCTAAAGTATTGCAACTTCAACTGGCCATAACTTCGCCGTTTCTACACGGAATTGGACGTTTCAAGTCGCTATTGGCATCAGGAGCTCCTGAATAAGCTGATTTTGCCGTATTTGCACTTTTTTGACCAACCGCCGCTTCAGAAATATCAATTTTAGCCTAACCCCAAGCAGCCACGTCACAGGGAGTCTACCTGGTTGCCAGGAGCATCTTGGCGATCCACAACTGGAGGCACCAGGTATCTGCATTAGCATTGTCACACATCATCATCATCGTGGGACCAAGATTGTGATGTTTGCTATTTGGCTGTCATAGACATATACAGTAATCCTGCAGTACCTGTCACTCCTGTTGCTGCAGGTTGTGGCTGAGCCCCTGGAGACATGTGACAACAGTTTGCATCATGAATCTGCCTTTTATGGATTGGCCAATGCCTTGAGGGGACCTGCCTTCTGGCAGCTGGCTAATGCAGGACTTATTTGCCTCTGAGCTATGGCAGGGGCCTAATGGAGACGATCGGTGGTCTTAGAAAAGCTACCTTTGCTTGACCAGTGTGCAAAAATGCAACATGCAAGGCTGCAACTGCATCTACTGTGCTGCTCATGTTCGGTCCCACTGCTGTGTGTGTCGTTTTGTGGGATCCGGTTTGCGAGCTCACCTACTCCATTTCTGTCAGAACAGTGTGGTTGCTTGGATGTTGCTAAGAGAAGAATTGGAGGTTGAGGAGACTAATGGTCGTGTGTTGCGGCAGAGGGTCAGGTCAGCTGGACATCTGCAAGGATTGATGTTTTGCGCACACCAGCCCATGCCATTGATGCCAACGAGGGGATCGCCGGGTGCAGACTTTGATATCAGTTTACTCTGACAATGGCTGCATGCTTTCTTGGCGACATTGCATCTTGGTTCGGCAGGAAGCAGTTTGTTAGTGCAGCGGGTTTGTTCTTCGTTGCATGATGGTTCAACTGCAAAGCAGTTTGCTAGTATTGTGGGTTTGTTAGCATAGCGGTGCATGACCTGTGACGTTCATAAACACATGAATGTAGGGCTCTAGTGGGGGTGTGTTCAGGAAATGTATGTGGTTTGGGCATGTGGTATGGACATTGCATGTAACGATCAACCTTGCAACAAGCCGTGTCAGAGCAGCATTGCTGCAAGCTGCCATACAGCAGCGTTGCATCGACCCAGTGTGGGCCAATGTTGCAGCAACATGCATCACAGCAACGTTGCAGCAACACGCATCACAGCAACGTTGCAGCAACACGCATCACAGCAACGTTGCAGCAACACGCATCACAGCAACGTTGCAGCAACACGCATCACAGCAACGTTGCAGCAACACCCATCACAACAACGTTGCAGCAAAACATTAGCAATAGTGCTTGACAGCAACGTTGCAGCAATGGTGGCGTTGCCGCATCGTTGATATGCACGTCTTGCATCAACGTCGCCCAATAGGAACCCGTGTCACTGTCTCCCAGCGGCACCATTACCATCAAGGCCCATCAACGTTGCTGCAACACCATCCCAATTTCCAGATGTAACTAAGAACCACATTAAACCCAAATCGACAAAGGAATACGAATCTGGCGACAGACTGCTAATTGAGTTGATCTTGCAAAGCCATAGCAAGATTGGATAACGGACACGACTTCCGGAACGGAGATTGTTGGTGTGTGTGGCTCACACACACTTGTGCACACACGTACTGCACCAGTCACTTTTCCATCCAATCCCTTGTATGCCAGACTGCGGCCAGTTCTGCCAGGTCGTGGTGTGTGGACGGAAGCCACCGCCTTCCCAGCCCACAAGAATAATTATCCAATCACACGTCCAACAACATGGCGCAGTGTTGAAGGCAATGTGCAAAGCTGGCTGCTGTTCATCACTTCTGACAAACAGCGCTGCCAACAATCCTCTGCCTCCCATTCTCATCTGGCCTTTGTTGACCCTGTGCAAAGTCTCCAAGAACAGTGCACAATGTGTTCCATCACCCCTTCTGCACAGCCAATCAGATTGAAGAACCAACAGCATGCTCCAAGATGCACCACAGCACATGGTGCCGTATCCAGATTTGACATGCAGATACCAGTGAATCGGCACCAAGGTAGCTCTATCTTTCCTTCCAGTCGTCGGGGCGAACGGCCGGTAGGTAGCGCCGCTTTCGGGGGAGAGTCGGGCGGTGGCGCGAGCGTGCGAAGGCTGAGCTGTGGCAGCGATGCTGCGAGGGAGGGGAGCAATGCACGGGCGACGTGAAGGTCGACACTGCATCCGACGCCGCACCGCGCCAGGTGAGGAGATCTCGTCCGAGAGGGAAGGAGGGGGGGTGGGGTGGGGTGGGGTGGGGTGGGGTTGAGGGCACCAATTCGGGGCGTCCAGGAGAGGTGGCACTCACGGCAATTCGGTCGTGAGAGCGCTGAAGCCCTTGGAGATGGCAAGCACCTTGATGAGCAGCGGCGAGGCCCAGCATGGCGGCCGTGTCCAGCGACGGCGTCGTCGTCGCGATCTCCACGATCGCCCCAAAAGAATGGGAAGAAAAAGTAAGCTACAGAAGAAGATCTGCAGCAGGCGCCAGGCCTGAACTGTGACGCCCTGCGGGGATGCCACGCACCACAACGCCGCCCCCAGTCCCACACGGATCGCCAGCGTCGGTAGATCGGTGCTCAACTGGATGGGACGGTGTCCTCACGCGGGGATGGGACCTGATTCGATGGGTCAACGCGAGCCGTCGGCCAAAGCGGCAGCTCTGGACGGCCGATCGGCGCCCTGGATCCCAGAGGTGGCGACTAAGTCCCGGATTGTTTGATTTTCGTGCCAACGCCGCCATTGCTCGGTGGATGGTTGGCGAAGACTGCATTGAGAGACGGGGCCCTGGGAACCCCCTGGAGGGCGCCCGGGAAGCGGGTGCGCAGGGGCTGGAGTCTGCAGACGCGCCCTATCCCGGCGGAGTGGCTGGACGGTTCGAGTGCAGCGCCGCACGGCCTGTGCACTGCCCGCGCATCCTGTGCTCCGTCTGCGCACAGCGCACAGCGCACAGCCAAGTGGCCTCAAGGCACGGCATGAAGTCACGCTGAGTCAACAAGATTGTGTTCTTCCCAGAAAAATGCCCAGAAACACAGTTTTTCAACCGTTTGCGTCCTCCCAAACCCGTTTTGCCGCCTGGCCGCAAGGGCGCCAAGGCCACCGGCTACAGCCGGGCGCGGTTGCCTGAACTCCTGTCGCGCGCGACGAGCCTCCGACGCGCCCGACCTTCCCCGCGTGCAGGCCGCGAGCCCCCCCTACCGGCCACACCGGCGCGCACCCGCAATGGTCGGCGCCGCGAGCATCGAGACGCCGCTGCTGAAGGTACGCCCGTTCCCCTTTCCCCGACGACCATCTGTCGCCGTTTTCCGCCATCCAATCTCTGGTCGAATCTCATCGACTCGCGTGGCCGCCTCTGATCGCACGCCACCCCGCGCGCAGGTGCCGTACGAGTCGCTTAAGCGCGCGGCCAAGGACCGCAAGACCGTCGTGGACGACGCCAGCCGCGTGCTGTCGGACCTGGCCAGCGAGGGCGGCGCGGACCTGCGGGCGATGTCCGGGGAGCAGCGCGTGCAGGCGCTGGACAAGCTCGTCGTGCGGCTCCAGGGCATCAAGCGCAAGGTGTGGCGCACGGCGTGCGGGGCCCCCGGACTCGATGATCGGCGCGGTCGGCGGGGATCAGGGCCGCGAGGTGGAAACCGGGGGCGCCGCTACGGACCATGGGGCGCTCGGAGCGATTGCCGATCGCCAAAATCCCGTAATCGCGCGTCGATCGGAGTCGAAGTTGGATTAGGGGATGGCCATGTGATTCGCTGATGGGTGGCAGGGTTGGGATTTGTTACAGAGAGAAAGAGAAACGGGTCATACGAAGGGCAGCCGTTCCTAGGCAAGTGTGTGTGAGACTCTTTTCCGTGCTGCGAAAAGGTGACGTGGACTCTTCGGTGCGCAAAATGAGTGTGCAACAAAAGCAGCCCAAAAGGCAAGAAAAGGTGCACCCAGGGGTGGGAGGGGAGATGAGGCCGCAGCCAGCGCGGTTTTTTGTCTGCGGTGGCGTTGCTCCGAGCTTGCGGCGCGCGTTGGCGAATGGAGTTCTGTCATTGGAGCCCGTCGCGCTGATGGCGGACTCCTGTTGCGAGATGTGTGAGCTCACCACCTGTCTTTGTTGCTCCCGAACAGCTGGACGAAATATCCAGGACGGAGCAGGAATGTGCGCACAAGTAGGTGGCCGTACCTCCAAACAGATGGGGGCAATGACTGTCAGTCAGATGGGAGTGATCTGCCAAAATCTGCGTCGAAGGGACAGGCAAGCGTGGATTGCGAACAGCTCAACCCAAGCTGGGACCTTTCTGAAGACAGCATATGTTCATGGCCACCATCCTGGACACACTCCTAAACACCAACTGGTTCAAGTGGCTGGTCGACTGCCCAGCTGAACAGCTGCAGCCAAGAGGAGCAGACAAGCCAGCGTGAACACCAGCCGAAAATTCATTGTGGCAGTTCCCCAGACCCAGATAACACATGCGCATGAACCCCTTTGTTTGAATTTGGTTAAGGGATACAACATGACTGTGCAGCTTGTTGACAATTGCTGGCATTACACATCCAGAATATCCATGTGTGCATTCAATTTACACATCCATGACACGTGGTCAAGAACCGTGTGTGTTCTGCTGACCGTTGCTACAAGTGTGTGTGGTTCGTTTATCGCCTCTGTGTTGTTGAAAGTCGATGCATCTGCACAAGAAAATCGGGCAAATGATAAAATGGGTGTGTGGTCTGCAGATGCCATGTGCGGCTGCGCCACCTGGTTGAACTGGGGGAGCCAGAAGAGGACCAAGTTGTGGCATGGAACATGGAGCGCTTTGATTGCATCCTGGTGGACCATATGCTTCGTACGGGCTGCCACAACTCAGCATTTTGTTTAGCGAAAAGTTCCAACATTGAGGTACAGATTTTCAGGAAGCAACTGTTGGACCCATTGCGTTTTGAAGTTCACACCAGACATCATTGCCTATCATGACAAATCCATGTCGCACCTGTGTGTATGGTTCTTTGTTTCCTGTGTTTTTTGGCTTGCTTGGAATTCAAATGGCTTGTAAGATGTGGAGTTTGCAAAGAGCAGCGGCCACTGCACAGGCTTGGCAGTGTTGCTGTTCACCCACTGCAATCCAGCACTTTGCCTGCCCAGCCTCTGCTCCACAGCCTTGCCCATCTAATCTCTAACTGAGGTGAAAGAACTTGCGGTGGCAACCAAAAAATGTCAAAGAGCGCAAATTCGACCACTGTTTGTTGCCCATGCCTGAGCACAAACAACGAGTGGGCAGTATGCTAGTCTTCTTCACGTGCAGCATCGTTCCTGCAGGACCTGGTAGACAGCAACGTCTTTCTCAGCGCTCGGAGGGTAGTGGAGGGTTTAAAACGTCACGACTGTGCAGAGGCGCTGGCCTGGTGTGCCGCAAACCAGGCGAAGCTCAGGAGGAACAAGTCAAAATTGGAGTTCAAGCTCCACGTGCAGGTTTTCATTGAGTATGTCAGGCAGGAGCGGATGCTCGATGCCATTGCCTATGCCAGGAAGCACCTATCCCAGTGGGCGTCGCTGTACATGGAGGAGCTGCAGCGGGCTATCGCCGCATTGGCATTCAGGTGGAACCTTTGCTGCTGTCATCATCGAATGGTGAACAGTGGATGATTTCCTTTCCCACAATGCTAAATGGGTGATTTCCTTTTCCAGAATGCTTGCTTGCTTCGCTCACAAAGACACAAAGTGCACAATACTGTACTGTGTTGTGACCTTGTGCTCTTGCCACCTGTGCAGTGGCTCTGCGAATGCTTGTTCCCATCCTGGTGAAATTCTGCTTTAGTTCCACTTCATTGGAAGTTGAAAGCAAACCGTCCAATAAGCCAAAATGGCATTTGGTCGCCCAGGCAGAACCGTAACCTCTTGCAAAATGCAACAGCAGACTGCTTGAAGATTCTGCAGCTCATTGATTGTTCTGCAATTTCGTTGCACATAACAGACAAATGTCTGGCGCCAAATTGGGCGATGACTTTTGCACCGTGATGAGTTTGCTTAACACGTGAAGCAATGACTCCACGGCAAACGTGGACCTGGATCAAATCCACCCCCGCCCAGGTCTTCCTCTGTGGAAACGCTCCAGTGCCTGAGATGCAGGCATTGTCCCTATTCCTCAACAGCTAGGCAGTGAAACTTGAGAGCTGTTTGGAGCGACGACAGCCCTCCCATCTCTAAGTAGATCCACCCTTTTTGCACTGCTGCAGGGGCACAACCACCTGTCCACGGTATTTGGAGCTGTTTGATGACTCGCAGTGGGACCAGGTCATCAACTTGTTCCACGCTGACCTGTTCAAGCTCAACTGCCTGACGCCAGAGTCCCTGCTTACCATCCACTTGCAAGCAGGTGGGCCGGGCAGCTTCACTGGGGTCACTACACATAACAACCCGCAAGCATGTGGGCAAAATCTGACTCTGAGTTGGCTATCGTGTGTTGGCAGGCTTGTGTGCCCTCAAGACTCCACAGAGCTACGAGCAAGGCTGTAGTGGAGAAGACCCGCTCTGTCTGCCGGTTTTCCAGAAACTTGCTGAGGGGCTGCCATACGCGAAGTATGACAGGTCCAGACTTGTGTGCAGCGTGACCAGGGAGGTCATGAACGAGCAAAACCCTCCAAATGTGCTGCCAAACGGCTATGTATACAGCCAAGCTGCAATTGATGGGCTGAAGGACATCAGCGGAAAGGTTACCTGCCCAAAGACAGGTACTTGTGAACTCCCTTTCGTGTTGTTTGTGCACGTTGGTGCATTCATGCCGCAGACGTTGTTCTGCTGCCATTGTCTGCAAGGAAATGCTGCAGTTTGCTCTCTTTGACCGTGCGCTAGTGCCACAAACAGCAGCTGTGCTCGCGGATCGAACTTTTGATATGCCTGTGCGACTGCATCGTATGCTTGTCGCCCTGCCTTGACGGTCACCGTTGTGGACGTGCAAGAAACTCCTGCCGGTGGAACCCCACCATCACAGAACGCAGCAAAGCCCCGCAGTGAATGTCTGGTCGCATGGGGTGACCTTTTGGGTGCATACCTTCTTTTTGTTCGAATGACAGTCTGCAACGGTGTGTTGGAAAGGAACTTGCGGGATGGTTGTCCGCCAAGGTTGCCTTTGGACTGGCCTCAAGCGCAGCAAGACGTTTCTGTTCCCACCTTGCTGTGTCTGTGCACACCTGTCGCTTCAAATGCGCGCTTCAATGTGTTGACGTGAGCATGATGTGCCAGGTGATGTGTGCGACGAGTCAGACGTGCGTCGGGTATTTGTGCTGTGAACGATGTGGCTGTGCGGTGAGGGCTGATGGAGAGCTGGTCGTAGCAGAGTGGTCATTACGTGGTGGGGAACGGAAGTTGGAGGAACTGAGAGAGCGCGAGCGAAATTTGGCGGATCATACGAAACCTGAATTTGATCCATTCTTTGTCAAGTCGGGCGGAGCGACTGTGCCGGAGTGAGGGCTTGAGTCTGACGCCATGGTGTGTAGCAATATTGTTACATCATGTATTACATCAATAATGTTGCTGAGCAATGAACCACATGGAAGCTGATTGGTGGGGGCAACCGTGCAGCTTCGGCTGCGAGCGAATGGTGTTTGCTGTTCAGCTGTACAGTCTCTTAGCGTGTTCAGATGTGTCATTAAGACGGGAGCATGGCAACGAAGGTTTAGGGCAGTTGGGGTGGCAGTGAGGCTTTGCCTGGTCAATGGCCTGTTGCGGGGGATCACGTGTGTGAAGGAGAGTTGTAAAAGTCGGCGCAGAGAGTCGCAGTGCAACGCGTTGCACGGTACAAGTGGCAATTCAGTGGATTGGCAGCAAATATGGCCTTGCAGATCTTGAAATTGTGACTGCAGAAAGGGGCGATGCGGGGCTGTGTTCCAACTTCAATGGTCGACATCGGCTTGGGCACCGCAACTCAATAGTGCAAGGCAAATCAACTGCCTGCCTTATTCGAGCTGAGCTCGGTGATTGTCGCCAAAACCCATGAGGCTTTGGTGTAGGCACCGAGCACAGAAAGAGTAAGCTGCCGGCTAGGCGGCTGAAAGCAAAATTCAGTGCAGGTTGATCGCTCTTTGAGGGTGGTTCAATGGGTACTGCGGCGGCAGTGATTGCCTGATGGTTAGGATCGGGTGCATGTGCCTTCTGATGAACTCCGCAGACCTTTGCCGTGTAACGATGCCACTATGCTTGCACCCGCCATGTAAAAACCGCCTCAAGGCATCGCAGCCTTGCACACGCATTTTTAATGCGCCCTCGAGTAGAGACGATTGCAATAGACCCTCATTGGTGCAGAACAAACGCCCCGGATGCTTCCTCCAGCAATGTGGAAGAGTAACTGAGCGATTGGCCAACTGGTACTCGGTGTACCTATCCTGCCCGCACTTAAACATCGACCGAACACGGCGGTCTGCGCACATTCATGCTTGATCCTGATCCGGATGAGCAAGGACACCGTTCTGGAGATCCATATTCGGCTCGCACCCGCATCAACTGGCGATTTCCGAGATTCAGGACGATTGCCATGCACGTTCTTCACTCTAGATTCGTTAGCGCAACTTCCTCGGCAGCTTTTTTCAACGTCAGAGCTACCTCAACAGGGTCGCTTTCCCATTCTGGACGTTTTCCTCATGCTTCTCCCCAAATTCCAGATCCTTTCAGCACTCAAAGCCACCTCCAGCTTCTTCCTGAAATCGGGGCCTCTCAATTTCTCCGGGACCCAATCGCATCTGACTGCGAATGGCATCTGGACCCCTTGCTTTGCAACACCTCTCTCCCCCCTTTGGGTGTCCGGTGCCACGTGCAAGAGCATTGCATTAAACAATTACATAATTGTGCTCAAGGTTCCCAATTAAAATTGACCCTCCAGGCCTCGTGGAATGCATATTATTTTGACACCTCACGACCCATACGAAAGGCCACATTGAATGCTTCAATGGTATTCAATGATTCTTTTTCAAGAGCCTTGACGCACGTACTCCAGACCACTACGTTGCACCTTGCACCTTGCATTGCAGCCCAATGAAAAATGAAGGGCCATGTACCGTTCAACGGCTCCGATGCAGTTCCAAGGCCCTTAGTTCAAGGTCTATTGGCATCTTCATGGTATGAACAGTCCGCTACTGACGCCGCTAATGTACCCCTCCTGTCCCTCGTGTGTCCTGGGAGATCAAAGACATTCACGTCCATGGTCATCATACACAACGCCCACCATTCTCCGTTTTTGGCAGCTGCCACCTCACACCGCGCATCACTCAGAACCACGCCGGGGCTTCGTACTTTGGCGAAATGGATAGAATCGTGTCTCCAAAGCGCCCAAGGTTACCATCATAACGCCCATTGCTGCCTCGACATCGTTCCATGCCCCTTTTGCCATTACCGCATCCAGTCCGCTGCCAAGAATGCTCGGCAAAAGATTGCTTGGATCGTATCTTCATCGCCAATATGTTCGCCGCGCGACGCAGATTCACTGCCTAGCGCAGCTGCAAACTCTTCCAGAATGTCGGAGTTGTCGTATTCTGAATATTCGTAGGGCAAGGTTTTGTATTTTCAATGAACGTATTACAAACACTGCTTTTCTTGAATACAAAGGGATTCGAAAGTCATCTTGCCGCCTCAACATGCAACAGTTTGAATGAAGTGGAAAACATTGAGTGTCATTGCGACATTTGCCGAATAATTGGAGATAACTATCAAGTTCAAACAGTTCTCAATTCATTTGTCATCCAACTGAACAGTTCGAGTTGGATTGCGCACGTCTAGCATGCTGGCATGTCTGGTCTCCCTCCCAACAGGCACCCAGAGACCAGGAAGGCGCGCCCCTGCTGTTCCCACTCTTGAATGGCCCCAGCAGCGTGCCCGTTTGGACTGCAGCTGGCCCCACCCCCGCTCCCGTCCACAACACCCTAACAGGTCGCACCTCCGGAATTGATCCTGAAGACGAGGCAGCCGAAGACCGCGCGTTGACCGCGCACAACGCGGCATGGCCAGCGCCGCTGCGAGGGTAGGAACTAGGCTCAAACACAAGATTTCTTCAGCGGACTCTCAAAACGTTTGCCAGTCCCAGGTCCTTTGCTCCGTGGAGAGTGGCTGTTGGAAATTCTGAATCTGGGAAAAATGGGTCCCATTTGTGCATCACTTAGAGGCGCAATGCACTGCCGCCATTTCCAGGAGCGGTTCGCCCGCAAGAATGAGGCCGCCGACCTGAGGCGCGCGTTCCAGACGCTCGACAAGAAGGGGGACCACAAAATCGACATTGACGAGTTGAACCAGGTGTTCATGGCCTTGGGACACAAGACCAAAAGGGTGAGGCCTGAGGGAAGCATGCGACGCGGTGCGAGAAAATCGCGCCCTTTGCGGAAGCCCAAATGTCCTGCAATATACATTACCACGGAATTTTATATAGTAGGGCAAAGTTGTAGCCGTCAGTTTTGTGTTTTGCCTAAACAAAGCCGCGCTCAGCTCATGATCTGTGCACTGAAGCAAACGCGAGAAGGAAATTTCCACTGGTATGGATAGATGGCACTACTGATGCGGCAAGAGAGTAATTTTCGCCTTTCAGTCGGTATGCCACGATCAGCGGTGCGGTCTTTTGCTAGCAGAGGAGTTGGCAGCGCGCCAGGAAGCCGTATTGGGAGGAGAGCCCGAAAATCGATGCGCCAGCTTGGCGATTCCCAAAGCAATAGAATGAGTAAATTGCAGTTCAATTGCGATATTGAACAGCATACACGCTAGCGCCACAGCACTTGATCGACTCTCCGTCGCCAATTTCCAAGGGTGCTTAATTGTGTGCAATCTTTTGTTGCTCTCTGTTGGCTCAAGGTTGTCTTCTAGTCTTTTATTGTCAGTATTCTTATTCATTGCTTGTTGCTACTAATTTTCGTTCCTGGGGAGACTGACATCAGGCTGACGACTTGGCGCTGCAGGGAGAAGTTGAGGACATGATCTGGGAGGTGGACGAGGACTGCGATGGGGCGGTGAGCTGGTCGGAGTTCCAGGCGATGTACCACAGATGTCGGAACGACAGAACTGGTGTGTGTCGCTACGGGGGCCCCCATGCGATGCCCACTGGGCGGGTGGGTAATAGCACTGGCTTGCTGCCCCTTTGGATTCCACATTATGCACACACCCAGGATGTGATTTGAATGCAGAATCGGATCCCCGATGGTCCATGTCTTCAGTTGGCTTGAGCTGCATTGTGAGCTCCAATGGCAGAAACGATGGAGTGATCTCAAGGCGATGCGCGTGAACGAAAGTGGGCACAAACTTGTTGTCTGTTGGGATGCAATCAGCGCCTCTTTCGAATTTGGATGGGCAGGAGGTTTCTTTACCGTGGACAGGGCTTGCGGGACTCCCCATTGAGCCGAATTTTTCATTGCGTTCCCTGCAGTAGTCTTGGTCCCCGTGTTCAGGAATCCTGTACTTGGCCACGCAAAAGTGAACGCAATCATTGCTATGCGACTTGTAGCACCGACACCGGTCGCCGCAAGTGCGATGCTACAACACATCTAATGCACACAGGGACCCATTGTTACCGAGGCAGCGCTGAGGTGCTGCGAATTTTTACATGTCAAAGGCGTGATTGCGTATAGTGCATGTGTCAGCAGAAAGCACAAGTGCAAAAAATTGCTGTTGGAAGAACGCAACAAAATACATAACCGAAAAGTACAAATTGTTCTCCATGACTTGCGGCAAGCCGTGCATGCGTGCGGTGCCAAAAGTGACCAAATCGTGCCGTCACAACCATGCATTTTACTAGCATAGTATTTATAATTTCACATAATTTCATTTCTTGTATACGTTCAGGTAGACCTCCACCCCCTTCATATTGCCGAAAATCACCCATTGCAGCTCAGTGCGTGTTTATAATCCGAACTGAATCGCACAATTTCGACCGCCTTTTCTGGCGCCTGTGTTCGCCAGTGTTTCTGGTGCTGGGCGCCGCTGGCGTTTCTTTCCCACCATCTATTCGCTAGAAACGCTTTTTGGGACGCGGGGATCCAAACATCGGGAGAAGTGCCGTAACCGTAGAAGTGTTTTAACACTTCGTCGCTTTAGCGCTTTATTACTTTCCCACGCTTTTGCTGTGTTAGTACATCACTTCCTTGCCGCTGTGTTACTTCCATGCTCCACTTCTGAATGGGTGTTTGGAGTCCCTGGCGCCAGCCCCACCAGTGCACCTGCCCAGCGGCAACCGCGACAGGATGTGGGCTCACGAGCGCGTGCTGCCGCCGCTGTGTGTCCAGGATACGAGCCGCGGCGGCTCTTCAACGTCGTGGAGTTCGTGATGAATGACAGGGAGAACTGCGGCGAGGTGTCCCTGGAGGAGGCCATGCAGATCATGTACCTGAGGTACGGCCGGGGTCTGCTGGACACCCACCTGGAGGAGATCTTCGGGACGTCGGACCTGAACAGCGGCAAGACGCTCAGCCTGACGGAGTTCCTGACCAGCCTGCACGCAAGCCAGGTGGGATGGGAGAGCGGTCGTTCGTCCAGCCGTTTCGCCGATGCCCAGGGCATTTTTGTAGTTTATTTTCGAGTTTTAAATTTTAGCTGTACTTTGCGGTGATGTTGAGTCTCATCGGTCCCTTGACACGGCTGTATAGAGTGCACCAGCGGCAAGAGGACTGGGGGATTTAATGAGCGGACTGGGCAAGTAGTTAACTGCCTTGTGAGTGACGCGGCGCATTGTTACTTAATCGCGATTCTGAAACCGATCTCCAATGCTGTCGATTGTAATGTTTTTGACATTGTTTTCGTTTTTCCATTTTACTTTCTTTGGGAGGGGGGAAGTGGTGCTCCGCAGGTCAGACCGTTCTCGACACAGGCCACACATATGGAGAAGGTGACAGAAAGGGAGAAGGGTTAGGGCAGGGGGATTGGGCGTTCCGCTTCAGGGAAGGAGACTTCTCCGTCTCCACATTCATTGCCCATACCGGGAAAGGCCCCCCGCGCACGGTGGCTATTGTGAGCGCCATCTCGTGCGCGCGACGATGCGTAGCCCTGCAGCACCTTGGTCAACCCTTGCAGCCATGTTGCCTGGGGTCTGGGGCAGCTTGCCCCAAAGTGTGCCATGCCTCAACTGCACGCCTTGAGGCACAGTGCTCTGACGCTGTCATGTTGTGGAAGCAACGGTGCAGTGATATATTGTAATAGAGTGAGCAACGATCATCACACAGGTTAAGCCTTGTGGGCCCTGCTCATCTCCACCCTGGTGCCAGTATCCATGTCACTTGCCATGCCACCTTGATAAGGCTGACGTCAAAAAGGTGCACGGGCAGAAGATGGAGTTGCATTTTGCGAACCGTCAATTGTACAGAATTGGCGGTTGTGATGAAGACGACGTGGTGAAATTAGGGTGATTTTGTCACCTCTCAAGCTGGAAGTAATCTTAGACATCCCACCAAACATCAATCCATGTTGATGCCATTTTATAATCCGTACCTGAATAGGCCAAATTGCATACCTGACCTTGCATGCCATCGCCTGCGGGTTCCCCCAGCAACAGGAGATGATGACCCGGGCCAGTGGACGACACTGGCCAAACACACATGGGAAAGTGCTGCGGCAGTCGTGTTGACCGTGGAGATGCCAGAACATAGTCCTTTTCCATTTGCGGATGCCAGCTGCAAACTCAGCACTCGAAACAATTTCAGTTGCAAATCTAAGGTGCTATGGGGCCCAGACATTGACCTTATTCCTGTCTTGTATCAACGTTACAACAACCACTGAAACTCTTAGCATTAATTCACAACTAAACGTACCCCCCAGCACCAAATGACGTCGAGCCAGACAACAAGTTGCCATATCATTACCCGTAGCATCGGTGCAACACATGACCTTCAATGTTGCACACAGCCACAGCAACGATAGCCAAGCAGCAGACTTCAGGTCACCAAGGAATCTTTGCTTATTGGGAACAAATCTTACAGAAAAGTTCCATTTGTGGCATATACATGGCAGATATTCTGCTCAGCCAAAGTGATACACTGCTGCCTTCCCATTCTTCCCCTTCGACCAATGATCCTTTGCAACTGACGCATTTCTGTGGGTGTGTGCAACAGGTGAAGCAGCTCCGAAACAAAGTCACAGCGAAGACCTACAAGGCGCCTCCACCGACCACAAAGAAGCGTGGCTAGGTGGCAAGGGGTCGTACAGGCCAGAAATCTTTCTTCAAGGTTTGTGCAAGGGTATGGCAGGGATATGCTGGATGTTCACTTAATTAGTTGCCGCTGGGCTGCAAGACGATTCTGCACACAAACCATGTGGTCTGAGCCGGCAAGGCTTGGGTTTTGAGAAGAACAAGAACAGAAGCTGATGCCAGCCTGTTCACCTAACACCAGCTGGCTGAGGAGGGCATGCCATGGCCATGTCGAAGGGCATCTGGCAGCTGGCCGTGTGATGTGAGAAATTTGCTGTGGACAGTGCAATAGGACCCTTGTACAACAAACATGTAATTAAGAGGCACATGCCCTTAGAAATCACAGTCGTGTTCTAATATCGAGAGCCACTCCCATTACCCCATGGACATCATTGCGTTTCATGTTCCAGGAAAGAGAATGACCTTTAGCACATCACGCGCCTAGAATGAGAGAAAGCATGAAGAACTGGTGATGCGAATCCCACTGTGTGGATCAGATTCAGATTTACCAGTTTTCACTATTTCGACCTGTGAGCCCAACTGTGCCTCAGTCTTTGGGCTTCCCACACGAGGACACAGCACTCAGCCGCCGTCACGTGCTGCCTGTCTGCAAACTGGTTGTTGCAATCCAAACACAGGGATTGGTACTCATCAGACACCGGCTTATGTCAGGGGTAACAAGCGATCTGCCCATTCAGAACAGTATTGGCAGCCTGGCCGAGTCCACACGCCGAATTTGGACAAAGGGCATCCAGGGGGCATCCGGATTCACAGCTGGCATGCTGCTGGGCCCTCCAAAGCGCGCCCATATCGTCCAATGTGTCCGCGCACGCACATACCCTGGAGCCAGGGGCGCCTACCCTCCTGCATCACCAATGCGGCAAACCATCCGCCGCTATGCCCCCTCAGCGGGGCCGTCAGTCTCCGCCAATGCCTTCCTGCGCCCAGCTGCGCGGGGGGCGCTTCCACCACACTGCACCCACAGCCCCCTCAGCCCCAACCCCTTCCCCAGTGGAGGGGCTTCCCTTCCGTTATTTGCCTGACGACTGGGCCTCTTTTTTCTTGGCGTTCTTCTCCTGCAGCGCCTTGGCGTCCCTGCGGCCGGGCAGGACACGAGCGTCGGCGCCCAATCGACGGCAGACTCCGCGCCAAGGCTGGGCTCAATCCGATCCCCGATTTCCGTTCACCCTCTCCCAATCTGCACCGGTGGGCGCCTTGCCAGGGGGTGCATCGCAGGGATCGCTGGGATTGCGCCGCACGCGTCGCCGCCCACCTCTCGCGCCTCTGCGCGGCGGTCAGGCCGTCCTTCTCCTTCGCGGACGGCTTCCCCGCCTTCTCCTTGCGCTTCATGGCGCGGGCGCGGTCCGTGTCGCGCTGGTTGCCCCGCGTCATGCCTCGGCGCGGCTCTGGCGCAGGTGGCGGGGGCCGACCGTCCGGCGGCGGTGGCTGCCGTGCGCCTTCGCGGCTCGTGCGGACGACCTTCGCCTGGGGGGCCCGTGGCACGCTGCAGCCTCGCCAAGGGCGCTCGTGGGATTCTCAACTGTGTACATAATTTGCGTTTTCGTTTCTCGAGGAGAGTTTTGAAATGCGGAAAATGCGTCGTTGGAGACGGTTCGCTTCGCTGTGCTGTGGGAGCCGCCAGCGGCAAATCTTCGTCGGAAAAACGTGGCGTAACCTGGAGGGGTCGATTCTTACACAAGAACGCTGAGTCAGCCTTTAAAAAAATCATTTCCGGGGCGCAGAAATTCATTTCCGGGGCGCTCTTAGCCGCGTTCCCAGCTTACAATAAAATATCCCAGAGCGTGCAGCTTTTTTTTCACGTTAGCTGGCTGCCAGAGTCCAGAATGCACGGCATTGACAATGCATGAAAGGAGCCATGGGCACATCTCTGTTGCTCGTGTATGCGGATGTGGCATCTGGGCTCATAGATCTGGAGCAATGTTTTGGGAAAAAAGGTCGAAAGGAAGGCTGTGCCTTCATCTAGTTGCAGCACCTTCAAGTCGGTGGATTCTGGGTACTTGAGCCTTTGAGTACTTTTGTGCACCAGTATAGAAGCTGCAGTCAATTTCTCTTCAACAAAGAGGCGACAGACAACACGCTGGAAAAATGCTTTGTAAATCCTGTTTAGAGTCGTAGGTCTGTGGCTCATTTCCGGAAAGATTAATTCAATTGCTTTATTGGGGAAGAGGGATTTGAGCCCTGCACTCTTGGCAAGAGTGCTAAAACAACATACCATGACTAAAAATTATGTACCGCTTTCCAAAAACAGCGATGTACTGTGGGGAAACGCAGAGAGGGTGTACATTTAGCAAACGGAAGGAGACAACAACGGTGGATGCCTCACCGGAGCTTCTCCGTTCCTCAGACCATGATTCAAACTATACACGCTGCAGTCCTGCTAGGCCATCCAAGAAGCCAAGAGTGTGTTTCGGGTGTTCCTTTTTCGCACGGTCAAACAAATTCTCTGACACAAAGCTCGAGGCGTGTCTACTTCTCAGCAGGCCCTGTCAACTGCCAACACCGCCAACCGTCACATCATGGCTGACCGCTGTCAAATCGGAGATTTCCGCTTGCGCGTGGCCCCCACGCCCCCGCGCAAGGGCGCAAATGCTCTCGGACCCACGTGTCATCTCGTGACTTCAGGTCATTTTGACGAGGCGGGCGCCTTCCGTCGCCGGGCCACTTTGATTTTTGGTCCTACATACGTCGATGCATCGTGAAACGTCGGACTCGGCTTTGCCCGTCGGTCAATGTAGTCAGCGCCGAATTCCCGAAGCTGCAGTCCACGCGGGGTGGGGCGCAAGGCTCTGAACCGGAGAACGTGCCTTGGGAACTGCGGGACATGTCCACAGTTCCGCAGCTCCCTCCAGCTCATCAATATGTCCAGCACGCTCCCCTGGCGATCAACCAGTGCAACAGGGTTGCCGACTTCTTGAGCCAGGCGGGTGCTTTCTTTCCAGTCTGTCTGCTCTATTCGCGCCTGCGATGTTGCGCCCGCGCTCTCGACTGCAATGAGCTCGCTGGCAAGGGCGCTGCTCCAAATACTTCAGCACTTGTATTTGCCCACTGGTGCCGTGTACTGATTCAGGCCGCTCTGTGGTCGGTGGTTGACTGGTGTCCACGACGCTGGTAAAAACTGCCCATCCATTCTGACACGTAAACTTGTACTCAGCTGTGGTAAACATTTCTGCAGTGCTGAAAATTTTGTGTTATTTACATTGCGTTGTCGTGCGAACCGATTTCAGACGTCCTTTTGCATTTTGTGTTCGGGTGCATTTCTGAATGCTCAGCTCTCAACGCGACCACACTACCGGGGGGTACAGCACATAGATTGAGGAGACAACGATTAGAATGTCAAATTTTGAATAATCATGTGGATTAGAATATGATATGCCGTTGCGATGATTTTATCGTGTCCATGGTCCGCCGCCCATGCAGTCTCATGGGAAAAATCTTCCTACGCTCAATGAGAAATTTTCAGTTGTTCGCTTACCATTTCCAGACCGGCGAAGATCCGGAACAGCATCCCAAACCACCGTTTGACTCCTCTCAATGACTCCATTACCATTGTGGCCACCAATTAGGGCTGCAAAATTTCTGATTAGAAGTCCTTTTCCTTTAAACTGTGTCACTCGATCAGCAACAGTAGAAACATGCTGCTTGGCTGCCGTTGAGCAAACATACAAATGTGATCCAAGTATGATTATGAAGATTCAATACTTGTACCTGCGTATTGAAGCCGCCCTTACGCCTGCATTCCATTGCAGGGCCATACAATTCGTTCCAAAATTTGCAACACCATACCATTGCAAAGCCTGCTATTTTTGCTTTACCAAATTCTAAATCAGTGTACTATTATATCTAGCATAATATGTATAGCTCACGTATTGAAGAATGTTCTTCCCAGTTGTCCACAGCGCTGCTTGTTATCGGACAGTGGCACAACAAGGGCAGATAACAATCATTTATTGTTATCCCGATTCACCCTCGGGAAAGCCGTGCTGATATCCACCTTGGAGCCCAGAAAACTTGTGTCATGCACTTAAAATGAAAACAAAACACATACAAAAGGAAAATTTGAAAACATTCGAGTTCGTTGAATCGAATGTTTGACAAGGTTTGAATGCGCGTTCGAAAACTTGTGAGTGATGTCCCAACTGTAATTCTGCCATCGCTGACCAAGCCTTTTTTCAACATTTCCAGACTCTCGACCAGAGACCCAGCGGATCTCTCATGGAACCCTGGGATTGGTGCAGAGGCGAGAGGGGATTTCTGGCGCTTTTGATTCTGGCAAGCTCGTTGAATGGAGGGGATGGCGCTGGCGAGGGTCCGGCTCCGGGACCCTGGTACGAGGACACGGGCCCTGACCCTGCACCAGGTGCGCTCAAGGTTTCCGCCTGAGCATGTCGCCTGCGCCGCATTTTTGCAGTGTCTGCAAAAGAGTAGAAGTTGGGACAGTGCTGTGGCTGCATTGCCATTGATTGGTAGCCAGCATCGTCTCAGCAAATGCTCATACGTCATTACTTAAAAGCACCAACGCCGTGTCAATGCTGATAGTATCACAGTGTGTCAGCCTGATGCGCTGGACTTTGGGAAGCCCTTACACGGTGTTCCATCAGCCATGCTGCGCAGGCAATACTGCACCAGCGCCTGCCACTTTCCCAAGTGTGAACATGTCACATCAGAGCCATAAGCTGAACTCTGAAGTGCCTGCAAACATATGCGCGCACGCACACAGCTCGCCTGGCGCGTCGGGCGCAGAGATTCGCTAGGTCTTCAGCGGTGATGGAATCTCAGCAAGAGCCCGCGCCCGATATGTCCGAGACTCTGCCTGCCTGTTTGGCACTTTGGAATATCGCTCCGTCATGATACTTCGCTATTGAAAAGCAGAGCAGACACGTGTATGGCAAACAATGCATTCTGGGCGCCGCGACGCTCTGATGTGTTGAGAAGATTGCGACTGCCTGTGCACAACCAGGCGACATGTGGCCTTCAGTGCTCGTCACCGACCTTTGGCCGCCTTATCTGATCCACCCAGACTCGCTGGTGCCGGACATCGATCTGGACGAAGAAGGCGTCGCGCCCCAGCCGTCCTGGGCACCTGAACCACACATGGCACCATATCCATACAATCAACCCACGCACCAGCCGGCATTGACGCCTGTTCCAGAAACGACGCCAGACACAGGCGATGAAGCCACCCACCAGCCTGCATTGACGCCTGATCCAGAAGCGACGCCACACACAAGCTATGAACCCACCCTCCAACCGGCATTGACGCCTGATCCAGAAACGACGCTACACACAAGCTATGTACCCACACACCCACCGGCATTGACGCCTGATCCAGATACGACGCCACACACAGGCGATGAGGCCACCCACCAGCCGGCATTGACGCCTGAACCATACATGGCTCCACACACAAGCTATGAATCCACACGCCAACCGGCATTGACGCCTGAACCATACATGGCACCGCACCCGGGCGGTCTGCCCGGCCACACAACTGCCTGGGCACCAGTCGCGGAGAATCCCCCTTCCCCGGCGTACCCACCCCTCCCGGACGAGGCTCCCATGTCGCCTGCTCGGCATTTGCAGGAGCAGGGCCCGGCGCCGTTGCCTCAGTTTGCCCCAGCCGATGGCCAGGCTCCGGTGGGAGAGGGCACGAGCATTGCGCCCGCACCGGGGCCCCAGGGATACGGAGAGGGTCTGGACGTGGTCCGCGAGGAACGGGTTGAGGGGGATGTTGCCGAGAACCTTGCAGTCCTGCATGCCGTCAAGGAGTCGTTCTCGGGATGCGACGACCTGTTTGCTGGATGGGACGAGGAGCACTACTGCTTACCAGGTCAGTGGGAAGTGTCAAGAAAATGGCGTTCAGGAAAGCATCCCCTGTTTGAGCTGATGTGCGCTGCATCGATGGACGCTTGGTCCGAAGCCTTTTCCTTCTGGCCTTTTGGCAGCCATGCTTTCTGTAATCAAACAACAGTGATTGTGCAACAAAGCCTCATGCCCATCAGATTGGAACAAACTACTAGCACCCAAGTGAAGGTCTCGGACAAATTTCACGAGTTGCGCAAGTTAGGATTGCGCGCTTCCATTTGCACAAGGCTCATGACGTCTCCCTGCGGCATCAAATCATCCAGTTGAACGTCCCAAAGCAAAATCAACCTGAGGAGCTTGCCACACTTTCCTTCGATGCTTCTTGGAGATTCGCAGCGCCTGGCTGCGGGAGACATTACATTCCCCTTGGTGCGCGGCAATCCTGCTCGAATTTATTGTCTTGGGCGCGTGAATTTTGATTCAATAGGGAGTTTTCATCAAAGTCAGAAAAAATGTGAGGCCCCCTTTCGCTCGCTTTGCAACACGAAAAGGAACAAGTGGCACATTTACTCCCGCGCCAGCGTGTCATGTGTTCGATAGCTTAAACCCAAATTGCTCCAAATGCATGCTGCAGTCCATCTTTAAAGATGGACCGCGTCCCGCAGGGAAGAGCACGAGCGGAAGTTTCAATTGCAAAAGGTGGTACACGAGGTGCCAAACATATTGGAAATTCCATGCAATGCGATTTGGGATATCGCATGTTCTGAATTTCCTAAATATTTGAAACGCACACCCCGTGCGTGTGCTTTGTGAAGCGGATTATTGTGCGAGATGCATATCTTGTCTGTGTCGAGGAATTGATGTTGGAGGGGTGGCGGCACACCAAATAGATATTGAAGATGCACGGGGTTTCAGCCTTTGGAGGTTTGTATGTTGAGTTAATACAGTGTGCGTAGTTTCCGTTTCCCCATTCTTTGGTTTTCCAACATGCGCCAATCATTATACTATTTTGAAATGACGCATGTTTCCGTACCCGGATGCACATCACGTCCTTTTGGCTTGCAGCGAATTTGCTTATTTTTGGTGCGCTATTGTCAGCCCTTTTCCGGGAAAAGTGGTATGGGGCCCAAGTACTTTACAGTACTTGCTGGTACCGGTGTTCCTTGAAAGGGTGTTTGTGAGCAATGGTTTTCATTTGAGAACAGTTACTTCATGGCGAACTATCAAAATTTGAATCTCTTAGAAGTTCCTGCAACGGAACAGACGATTTTGGTTTCAAATGTTAGCTCATCCAAAACGCAAACCTTTGCTTGCATTCATTTGAATTGCTGCAATGCGAAATTTTAAAAAATATTCATTTAGTCGAAACCACAGAACCACCTGGCTGGGAAGTTGCTCAACCAATTTCCTCATATATCCATTTCCTACAATAGCTGCACCGCCACCCCTCTGACTTCAATTCTTCTGCATATGTTCTTAGGCCGGAGGAAGGCTTTGGAAATCTTGATACCGCGGGTATTTCGCCGTGTGCTATCTGCGCACCCACTGGAAGATTCTGACGGCGGTCTGAGGATCGGGCAACTTACCTCATTTGCGCTTGAAGCGCAATAGCAACATCAAAAGCTACATCAGCTTTTCCCACTTTCATTTGCCGCGCCCCTATTTGGGACATCTGGGATTTGATTATGTTGATGTGCGTGCATTTCACGCTGGCAGGTTCTGTAGGAATGAAACTAGTATTAAGGGATTGGTTTCGACGGCTCGGTAGAAGATATATGTCACAGTATCTCTTATTCTTTATGGGGAATAGTTGAACTAGATTTCGATTTCTGCACTTTATTTTACGCCATTGTTTTCTGCCTCTCACCGAACCGTTTGCTTGTATTCGTATGTCTTCGAATATTTCCTGAATTAGTAGGTGCGATCGGTTGTGAAGCTCATTCAACCTGTTGTTCCACGCACATGGGCACAAGAATTCGCCAGCTCTGCATCAGCGTCACTATAGCCCAAATCGACTGGAGGTGACGAAACCCGCAACAGCTCACAGCTGTGGCGTGGATCTTCAGAGTGTTCTGGAAGAAAATCAATTAAACAAGCGAACTTGAAACTTGCAGTAATCCTATGAAATTGTCGTCAAGCAGACAAAGCGGTGCCCCTGCACGCTGTAGGCGACCTCGCCTACAAGTCCGTGGTTGACCACGGGCCAGCATACACCCAGAGACGATTTGCCTTCCTCACCATTTCATTTTATGAATGTATTTTATGTATCTCGCCAATTCATTTTATCCGTGAACAAGGACACGAAATGTACAAAAACATATTTAGAAGCCACTATGTCTATTCTTGATGCTGGGCTTGCCCGAGTTGCTGCTGTTTTCACTGGAGTTCCGAAAGGGTTGACAGCCATCGGAAAGGGGGAAGGGGCAAACAATGGAGAAATTATTTCCTCCATGCTTCAAACAATACATCGAATTATGGGAAGTACTGATTTTTCTGTGTCGCTCCTACCCCCAACAGGCCGTGATTTGGGCCTCACATCCGCCTGAGACGCGCTCTCTCTCGTAAAAGCGTAGCTACGTAGCTACCGTTAGCAATTCAGCTCATCGCATTACTGCAAGGCCAGTGAAGCGCACATCAGGACAGTCCAAGAAAGATCTTGATACATCGCTACAGCGCTGAGACTGTTGTTTCATGTTCGCACCAGCCTCAGCGCGCATCCGCTTGGGCATATTTTATGCGTGATTGATCCTGGCGGCTGCGCGCCACACCTGGAAGCACCACCTGCACATTGCAACAGCCGACAGGCATCCAATACTCAATACGCCTTTGACACGCGCACGAGCCTTAGCAGCAAGTCGTTTCCTGTACGGAGTCCACAGCTCCTTCAACTTTCACCGGGAACTGTCCTTGTCATTCCCAACGTGCAATAGTCGTCTATTTGCGAGCCCCCGAACGGGGAAAGTACATATTGGCATGTTGCAGCATCAGAGTCACGAACGCATGTCGCCAGTGTCACCTTGCAAAGGGCAACTTCCGTTCCGGCCTTAGCGCCTATTGTGCCGATTTCAGCTCCATCGTGAGGTCTCGATACTTTCCTCATCATCCCTTGGGCGCTGGCCCTGCAGCGATCATCGAATCAGTGCCACGTTTGCACGACATTTCCTTGGCGTGTAGACTTTCTGCAGCAACGGTCGATTGATCTCTGCTATGAAAGCTTGTGAGCATTTGCGTATTCTATGAGCTCCTCTTCTCTCGGATCCACGGTCCAATGTGCGCATCGCCTTTGACCCAATATCGTGCACGTTTGATTGCCATTGTGTCGGCCGGGTGTGCCAATTTCTCAGGCTGCGGCACTAAAGACGCTGTTTGTCGCTTGCGTACTCGCGCTTTTGGACAATGCCATGCTCTCTCAACAACAGTATTCGTCACTTCCATTTTTTTGTACCCAGCTTATTCACCCCCGCCCAATCCGCAATGCGCTTGCGACGTGCTTTGATGGATGGAGAGCGTGGCGGTTCGCTGTTGGCTGCATTGACGAAAACAAGCAGCGTTTTAATGCGTGCAAAGTTCAATAATTTCCGGAGAAAATTCACCAAATCTAGCTCGTTAACTATACCATCATCTGGATGTGGCACATTCGAACATCTGTATTGTATGCAACTTTCCAGAGTTGTTTATGTAATGCCTGTTTCATACTCTTTGCTTTTTGGGTTTTCGCATCGCACTCGCGAGCATGGTGTTTCTACATAGTTGCGTTTGCAAACGTGCAAAAGTATGCAACGTCTGTGCTGACTGCCCTGGTTGAAGCGCTGTAGAGATCCTGGTGAGCAGCATCCCGGCACGCTTAGCGCAAAACATCCAAGAGTATGGAAACCGGAAGTGTCTAATAGGACATCATCAACCCTTGATAGGGTGACGCGATCCCAATATTGGGCATGCTCAAGCAATTCGTGAACAAGAGAGGACCTGAAAAAATGATTTTATTTGCTGTCTTTCGTGATATAACATGAACAAACGCGCTACAAAATGGTTTTTGTGTACATTTATGCACAATCGCGCAAATAAACGCAAATTCAAGAATTGTTCCTTTTGTGCAATGACAAGTCTGCCGGTGAGCATGGAGTCCCCGGTTGTGTGGATTGGCTCGCGCAAATTTCACGCCTTATCGAAAGCGCAGAGATCGTTCGAATGGTCCCGCGCACAACATCACAAGCAGCACGAACTGCTCGACATCCCAACGTGACAACATTTCTGCTATCGCCCAAAACAAATCACCCACGATGAATACATTCAGCTGCACACGGGAATATGTCACTGTTGCTTGCGTTAGTCTGATGGGCGTTGCGTCCCAGGTGTCGCCCACACCTGTGAGCTTCACGTATGTTTCAAACAGCGGTGTTAGGTGCTGTGGCAAATCATACGTAAACCAATTATAAGAAATGTGAAATTATACAGAATTTCTATTCTTCTGTCCAGAATTAAGTACCTTCTACTTGAGCGGCAAATTTCGTCCCAAGAACAGAGTGAAAGTCACAAAAGGAGATCAGAACTGGAAATACTGTGTTCCCAAACCCTCAAACACCTATTTTCAAGAAGGATGCGTGAGACGCGAACACTTTGGTCGCTGAGCGAACGTAAAATTTTGGTCATTTTCGATCCAAAAATCGACTTATAGTTCGCAAAAGTCCTTTGATGCAAAATGCCACCAAATTTTCAATATTTAACGGATTAAGTTGTTTTTTGCCATCAAATCTAAAACGCATAGTCACAGATCTAGAGTAGATTTCATATGAAGGCTAGCGCTTCCATGGTGGATAAGTAGGGCGCCATACTCATGGAGGACAATTATTTCCGGACAGAAGAGTACATTGTAGCACTGCTATGAAGATTTTCTCCAGTTCAGAAATAATCATGGCAAATTCAGAACACATTGCACAATTTCTTGCATGTTTCTCCACTGCTGTAGATCCGTGGCCGGGCGTCAGATGCGAAGGACACGTTATGGTGGATCTTATTCTGAGCGGATGTCAACTGGAAGGGACGCTGCCACCAGAATTAGGTGCGCAAAATAATCAAGGACGATTGTGCGCGCTTAAATCATGCGCACCCACCAAAAATTACATTTAGCGCTGCAACATAGAGCTAAGAGATGAGACCTAGGCCTGCAAACACCTTTAGATGCGCTAAGGTTTCAGAAAAGACATCAAAGATAGAACAGCATTGCGACTTAATTGCACCTTTTGCATTGATGTTCAATTTTTTATTCTCTTCGTATGTATGAATCCAGACAAGTTGCCTCGGCTTGATCGTTATATTCCACACGGACTTTAGATTCATACGCTTTTTTTTTCATTTGTAATATCGAAATTGAGATGCAGTTGCAGCAATGTCGACGGATCTTGTTGTAACGAGCTTTTTGATGCGCTACTTGGTAATGTTGCTGCAGGCTTTGCGCATCAATCACTAGGAGAAAAAGGTCCAAATAACACGTGTTCAAACGTGTTTAAAGTTTACGGGTTTGGATTATTTTCGTGTTTTTAGAGTGCAGAACGCTGACGAAATGCATATATATGTGATCGCAAAAAGTGTTATTTGTTCCTTTCTTTGCTAGTGAATGCTGCACCGGCTGTAATGCCCCTGATATCATTGACGCAACGGGGTATGAATTCTAACACCCCTACCATCTCCATATTCCATAAAACCACGAACATTGTTGATAATTAGACATTGGAGCGTGGGCGTTGCAGCAACATTGGCAATCATAACATCAACAAAATTGCTGCAGCGAGGCCTGTCAACGTTGCTGCGACTCCATCCTGACTTTCGGAAGTCCGTCTTATTGGCAACATTTATCTGCGAGGCTGAACTATTCATGTACACGACACACTTCAGAACTATTGTGCGTGTTTGAGCACTCCAAACCCCAATGCTGTGTTCGCTATGTTTTGATTTTATGAGGCGAGCACCCCAATTGGGTGGAGGGCGGACAAAGCAAAAGGAAAGAGACAGAAATTTTCCAAGTGTGCATGCCCTTCGTCAGCTGCAAAGCCAAATTTGACAGCGGTGATTTAGATGGCCTGTATGCAAGCATTATTCACTGTTTGCGACGCAGGAAACCTCCAAGGCCTTGAGGTATTAGATCTCTCGAAAAATCTACTTGGCGGTTTTCTGCCAGAAAACTTTTCAATGTTCCAAACTCTGAGAGAACTCAGGCTCCAGGACAACAATCTTGAAGGTATCTATTTGTTCCCTTACCAGCGAACAGCATTTTGCGCAACTGGTGGATCACTCGCTGATGCATGCCCTTTTTTCAATTACAAACATTCTCACTTCTGCACATTCCAAACTTTGTACTCATTTCTCAACCAAATATTTACTGCAATATAGTCAAATCTGAGCATGTTGCATCTATTTGCCTCACGGCCCTTGCTGCAGGAGAACCTCCTATTTAATGATTGCTTCAAAAGCATATTTTAACGCTACTGCACCAATGCTTCTACTTCTTAAGCCGAGAATGTGCAACCGTATTTTCATGCCGTGGATTGCGCACATGGAGCCCCTGTTTCTCTGTGCAAGCACCTTTGTGCATAGCAAGCACAGCGCTCGGCTTTCACTAAAGCGATATACGCAGCTATGGCCTCACATCCGGACTTCATGCAAGATAGAGTATTTCAAGTGCGCTATTGCAAAGTTTCTAGTGCATTTCGTTGGGATGCATGAGTGCTCATACATGTTGTGCTCAGGCCTGGCTTTTAGGCCGCAAAAACTGATAGTGTTTACGTTTTATGCATAAAAGTAGTTTTTACGTTTTTACGCGTAAAAATGCGTAAAAATACGTAAATACAACGTAAAAACTGCCCGGTGTATATAAGGACAGTACATACAGATTTACGGAGTCTGAAGATTGGCAGCTAGGCGCACTGGAAGGGGCAGAAAACGAGTTTTGTTAAGCGCCATCATTGCCCTTGCCAAGGGCGAGGTGCACATTGTGTTGCGAGTGTTGAAGTAGGCGGAGGACTGATCATTGTACGCAACTTTCATTATATAACCTGGGTGTCCCAGGCAGCCGCAAAAACGTAAAAGTTGCCGTAAAAATACCCCCTTTTGCAAATTTACGTTTCCACGCGTAAAAACGTAAAAGCAAAAACGTAAACGTAAACGTAAAAACCAAGCCTGGTTGTGCTACAGCCAAACTAGGTGAATGCACCACTCTTTATGAGTAGGGGGAGTATTAATTATGGATGCACATGCGCGGTGACGATTTCTCCTCTTGACTGGCGTTTTGGAGCTGCTTGGCATCCTACTGTGAGCGCTAAATTCCCTTTGGATGTTGAATCATTTTCTGCTCTTCTGTGCCGAATCATGATGCTTACTTGACGTTAAAGGAAGTCTTCCCGACCTATGGTGGTCCTCTTCCATCATGGGCAGACTCGAGACTTTGGATTTGTCAAACAACGACTTAGATGGTACGGAATGTGTCTTGTTCATAAAACATACGTTTGTGCTGCCGGCTCATTTTCTTGGATTGCTCGGGTTTTTCAAGTGCCCGTTTCACATGCCATTTTATTATTCACTGTAATTCAACACTGGGATTGCGTACGAATCGGGTTTCTGGAATTGTGTGGCCATGGTACAATGAACAAGTGATTCTGAACAAACACTTCGTAAGCTTTTCACCCCATCATCGCCTATCAGGTGCTAGGGCTGTGTTCTGCCATTTCATGGCAAATGCAATCGATGGATTTTGATGATGATATGTTTGTTGATTATAATCATATCATCATTGGGGTCCAAAGGAGACCCTCTTCTCCGTGTGTACTATTACAAATGGTTCGCTAACAATATATAGCTAGGTATTTCACTTTTGTCACCTGCTGAGAAGCTGTTGCTAATATACTGCCATTGGTTTGATGTCATGCGCGTTGATTGAATTGCACACATGATCTAAATCTGCTAAGCAGCACTGGCGGGGCGCATGCTATGTTCTTCGATAATTCCTATATGATGCATGGGATATGTATCATCACATATACACCATCAAATACGAAGTATCAATAATTTCTCTGTGGTACAGCGGACATGTGTGACAAATTAGATATATTGATTATAAGCAAAGTTATAGAGGAAGTGTCATATAAGATGGGTTGATCTACTAATGGATGCCAGGCATTTGGGATGGCGCTGTGGCTGAATATGCCGTCCTTTGTTCCATGAAAGATTTTAAGCAATAAAAGTAGGTTTGAGTTGAATCGGATTCATTCATCGCAAATCCGCAACAAAGTCTGGGTAATGTTGACTCAGTACCCTTGAATTCGAGACCTTGGAACCATTTTAAAATCTCTTAGCAGCTCCACTTTATTACTTGATGTAAATAAGCTGCATTTTGTATTGCATGTGCATTCACAATGAGCAATGACCAATAGTTGCATCCTTACCAGATTTCTATCCTTTCCCCTATTTGTGCATCCTCAGAATGTTTGAACTTGCCAAGTGACGGCTAATATTATTTCCTTTGCTCTCATCTCGCTTTGGTTTCGGTGTGCGCTAAATTGACGAATGAACCAACACGTACGAATACCAACGGAATCATTTGGGCAACGGGAGCTTCTGTGCCACATGCCTTCATTCAAGAGCCTTGCGCACTTCAGCATCTATGCATTATTTGCTTCACCGCGCAGTATTCAGATGGACTCAACCCTTAAAACAACACGTCACCCTGTAGCCTCAATAAAAGAAATGACACTTCCGTGCCGTTCGCGCAAAAGAAGCTGCTCCATCCCCACTTGGAGGGGCATCATCCACAGCCGCTCTTACAACATTTCCGCACCTTCATCCAGGGTCTTTCGATTCCACCGGAAAAGACATGAGTCGCCTCAAGTCGCTCGACATCAGCGGCAATCGCTTCGACTTTGACGTGGGAGAGCTGCTTGATGTGAACGGCGAGAACTTAGAAGAACTCATTGCCTCTGACAACTTCATAAGAGGGACTCTGAGTTCCATCTCCCTTGACGCGCTTCAGTCGGCTGCAGTCATTGATATGAGTGAAAATGAGATATCAGGTGCGGCCGATGGCGACTGCAAATAATTAGGGAACATGTATTCTTGTCGCGAGCGCTCTAATTCTTCCGTAAAGTTAAATGCCAGCTATTTTGTTACATAAAGCAAGAGTATTTTGCGTCAAAAACACAGACATTTCCATGGTTCATTCCATGCAGAGGGAAACTTAGTAATTTTATTGATAAAAAGGTAAATTTCACTGATTGAGTTGCAGAATGTCTCCTTGACCAAAGAAAAAATTCCATTTTTAAACGATTCCCTCTGCATTGGGCTAAGTTGGGCGCAATGGAGCTGACGAATGCTCAGTTCTTGTGCTCTCGACATGCATGGATGGCGCCCTCATGGAAAATTGAACATTGTTTTCGTTCAATAGCTTTCCGACGTGACATCATCTTGTACGGGATTTCATCTAGGCGGCAGTGATAGGAGGGAGAAGAACAAGCAATGGAAAAACTGCAATTGAAGGAGCAGCAATACGAGGGCATTTGAAGAATTCTATTTACGAGGAGCTAAATTCTGTATCTGCCCTTGGTGGTTTGCCAGGATCTCTGCCATCTTCGTGGCCACTGACGTTTCCAGACTCCATTCGCGATTTGCGCCTGTCTCAAAACCGCATCTCGGGGCAAATACCTGCTTCCTTTGGAAGCAACCTGTTGCAAGTTTTGGATCTTGGGAGCAATGACCTCACGGGCGCGATTGGAAACTGGGGATATTGGCCAAATCTGGAAGAACTCATGGTACACAAGTATTCGGCTTGAAATACCTCAGCAATTTACCGTGAAAGCATCGAAACGCATATAAAAGCAGCTCATTTGCAGCATACACTACATCGAGAGAATTCGTGAATGTAATAATTAATCCCAAGCAGGGTTGCGACCCCATCTCAGGTTACAGCTCTATTCTAAGGTCAATTACTATTTGTTATATATTCTTATCAAAGTCCGTACTTTCTATTGTTTAATTAGCACCCCGTGCCCCCTCCGTTCCTTTCTAGTCTCTAAATCTCTGGACAGAGACTGTGCCCTCTCGCTTTGAGTCCTATTTTTGATGCTTTCATTTCCCATCATCAGTAAGTGTGCACACACATCGCAATCGAGCAACACGCAACATATGCCACATGGCATTCTTATGTTGATCACAAGGCGCAGATGAAATGTCGGAACTTTACATTTAAATTGTTCAGCTTCATTTTGGGCATCAACTCTACCATATTAATATCATCCTCGATGCTTGCCATCATAAAGTTTGGTCATATTGACGTATCGCTCTAAGTTTTCCCTCTTTTCATATTCATAAACTTGCCTTGATAATGCTCTTCACCATGCACAAAGACATAAATATATTTTTACATAAATGCATACATAAATGCATTCTATGTAAAACACAATTCACGCATTTCGTACATACGGATTTTCTCGCGTGCTGGCATAAAGATTTTTGTGTATGAACCTCGAGAAGATATGCGAATCTGATAATACTCTTTATTTGCTTTCCACGTCGTGTGTGCAGTGCGTTTTATCCAACTCATCTGTGTGATGCACATATTTTGCAATGTGCTTCAGTTGGATGAAAACAGTGCGCTGGGCGGAAACATTCCAACAACCTTCGGACTAAACAACATGCCCCGCCTGAACATACTAAATCTTCACGGTTGCAACTTTGAAGGGGAAATACCTCCAAATTGGAGCAGCTTTTCGACTCTCAAATTCTTGTAAGTCGTTCGTTCCGAGACCTGATCAGCATCCACAATTTCTGCCGACATTGTCTTCCAGGGGATCCGCACAAAGTGCAAGCAGCATTTGTGCAGAGATTTTGCTTGCGCAGAGAGATAGATGTATTTGGTGTTTTCCAGACAAAAGAACCAGTACGTTGGAATTCACATAATTGCGATCCTATGCAAAGCTCAACGACTTTGAAGCTTTGGAATTATGGGGATCACAACAGTGTGATTGAAATGAAGGAAGCTTTTCTTGCACAATTTATAACAAAAAACAGCACCATTAGCACAAAGTTGTAAGATGACTTGTGTTTCCCACAATTAAATGTGCAACTCTTTGCTTCTGCATCCTGTTGTCATCTATGGCTGTTACGGATCCCGTGTGTGGTTTGACCTTCGCAAGGCTCATGTCGCGTAACTATGTTACCTTTGCTGATATTATACACTCTTCACACCAGGACAAAAGTATGTATTTGGCCACCTGGTGCCATGTAATTTAAATGTATGCTGCTGGAAACGCGCCAGAATTTTACCTACGCCTCTGATTTTTATGTAACCTGCGCATTCACGCTTGCCTGCAGGAGCGTCGGCAACAACAATGGTCTGTGTGGAGAGATACCTGAGGATCTCCCATGTGGGGACTATGATCAGGGAACAAATTTAGGTAACGAATGCGAAAAACTATGTACCCCAGGCGCAACTCTACTAAACGCTGCACATATTTGAAAAGGCAAGCTTGTTCAATGATAGAATTTTCTGCCATATTTCATCTGTGAGGCTCGTGCCCATTCAAATGAAATAGGAAACATAGGTGTGTATTTCTGGCAAACGCCATACTTGTCCAAAACTGCATGCAGTGGTCACAAGGGATGAATTTATTGAGTTTGTCGGAGCTGAATATGAAGTCTAAGATAAGTAAGTGAATTCATGAGTCTTTAGAATGGTTTTTAAGCTCTTGTTAAAAAGTAAGCATTACGTGAAGATGCATTGACAGAAGTTCTTAGACGGAATGATGGTACAAAAGAATGCTTCTCTCGTTGATGTTCAATAAATGCCCCGCTTTGATTACATGCAACCATATGCAATTACATGCAATCCACGGCATGTACCACAAGATGGCAACCAGTTCGGCAGGTGGTGCATTTTCTTTGATCCCTGTCGCTATCAAAGGAAAACGATAAAGCTCGCGAGCCCTGTCACATGGAAGAAAAAACATTTGCTCGTGCAGCACGAATCAGCAGCTATTGTTGACGGCTCGTTGAAAGAGATGCGCTGATACGAAGCAAACGCTGAGCAAGGGCGGGAAATTCCCCAGGAGATGGCCGATCAATAATCAAAGCGCCACTTATGATGCACAGTTTAGCGGCTCCCACGGAAATAGTTCCTCAGGAACTCGCCACACAATTATTTGAAGATTTTCCACCAAAAATATTGTGTGGAAGACGATGAATCAGGCAAAGCAAATCTTCCAGTTACGGCTGGCTTGGCACGATTGAATGACTTAATATTCAGAAATATGATATAACGAATATTTAATATGAAGTAGTTCAGGAGTGCCTTTAATGCATCTGACTCAGTACTTCCTTTGTCCAAAATCCAAATCAACTTCAAACGCAAATCATACAAAGACGTTTCACAAAGCCAACAAAGGGAGCGTGTTTGCCAGATTTCTTAACCCGAACGACTCGGACCGAAAGCAGAATATTGTTTCATTCTGCTGAATATCGCCATCACCACTCCAAAAGTCGCGCCACCGGCCTGGCCGTGTTTTTTTATGCGCAATGCAAAATGGACACCTGCGGCTGCTGTACCGGCTGCAAAATGGAGCAGCTCCAGCGAAATGAAGATTGCATGGAGCCGAGCTTCGCACCAATAAACCATCTATCGTGGCCCTTCTTTTTATTTCCCAACAAGTGTCCATTTTTGCTGTTCATAGATTGGCAGGGAAAAGAAAATTATTGGAATGCCTGTATATTGAACTACTATGAGAACATTTGCAGCGCCATTCAGACAGCTTCAAAGAAGACCTTGTGAGAGTCGCAGATGCCTCCCATGCATGAAGGAACTCTCTCACCACTCAGATACTCAGTGTATTCTCTTGCGCATCCCCACATTCAGTCTTCATATTTGATTCGAGATTCGTTCATTTCGATCCAAAGTGTCTCGTCAATCAACAGCACATCAATCTAAAATCCGGAACGAGTAGAGAGATTTCGACGCATGCAGCCATTCAGCGGTCAGTGCGGGAGCGCCACGCAAATAAAAGCTAGGGGTGGATTCCGGACGTGTCACTGTGTCGCCGCCAATAACGTACGGCATTCCAAGTGGTCGCCGACGGCTTGCAGCAGACCCAGGCTTCATGTCTGGCCACTATTCACTGTGGCGGTTGTCGATCTTTGACATACCACCTGAGCTGCTCAGTTGCTGCAGCCTAACGCTGGTGCAGCATTGGCGATCTGCATTGCCAGTACCGTGAACTTCGTGGAAAGGGCCAGCTTCCTGAGCGGGGATTTCCCGGGAAATCCCCATTCCTGGGACCAGGAATGTGCGTCGTTTTGGAGGGCTCCGCGAAAGACTGAAACAATATCAAATTGAGTTGCTCGGGCGGGTTTGGCTTATCTCCATGCTTGCGGTTCATAATTTGATATCCCTACAAATTTTAGACATTCTATATACTTTATGGGCATTTTCTATGCTTATGAGAGTCCCCACGAATTCGCGAAAGAGCAACAAATCAGTGACTGCAAACTACTTCGAATATCATCCGTTCGCGAGCACAATAGAATTGCTAATTCCCTCCCCTGCTAAGGCACAACTGCATATTTCCTGATGATATTTTCCGCATTCCCCCACCTCAAATTTTGCTTTTCGTCGGAGCGCGAGGCGGGTTTCTGCTCTGGGATGACAGGGAGCGATTGCGGAGATCCTTTGATTGAATACCCGGCCCCCTCAAGCTGCAGGGAAGCCATGTCAGGAAGCGACATTGATGCGCAATCGCTGTTGACCATGAAAGCATCTTGGAGCGATCCTCGTGGGGTCACTGACTCGTGGACGTCTTCCGGAAATCCCTGCCAGGATTGGGAGCACATCCGGTGCAATCCCCGACTGGGCCGCGTCGATGGGGTTTTTCTGGACAGGTGGATATTCGTTGGATGCCATTCGCAAAAACGATGCAGCGGTTCTCTTGTGCCTCCAATCACATCCCACGCATAATGGCATCTACTTCAGCTGAGTACTGAAAAGAAGTGAATTAAGCAATGGAATGCATTGTTTGCTTGAGATTGGCTCGCCAGCTCATGGTGCAGCATTTAGAAGCGTGCTCCCCTATTTGAATTCGTTGCAATTGCTTAAGCGCGTTCTGTTCTGGTATCGCAAAATCTTTCTCGTCATGTGAACACCAGAGCTGGCTCCTTTTCATGATTCACCTTTTGCCTTGTCCCGTCGCCGCATCAGGAGCTGGCGATGTGTTTGATATGTTCGAGCAAACAGAAATAAAACACTTCCTGCACCTTAATGCAAATGGCAGGAGAGCTCCTTGGACATTCGCCCTGACGTGACTTGAAAATTTCGTCCATTTTTTTGACCTATTTCCACACAGGTCCGGGCTTTCGGGTGAACTGCCTTCAGTTATGTCAGAGTTGTCTTATCTGAGAGAGTTGAAACTTGAGGGTAACGCAATGGGGGGCGCTCTACCGGAGTTCGTGAGCGATCTCAAGAGGCTGAGACACTTGAACCTTGCTGAAAACGTCTTCACTGGCGGACTGCCGGTGTCCTGGCGCTTCGCGACGCAGCTGAAGACGCTGTACATAAGCCGCAACAACTTTCAGGCAAGCGACAGCCATCACGCTGAGGATAACGCAGGTTGTCAATATTCACGCGCACGCGAATTTTCCAAGTTCCTCTCCATGGCTGGGCTCACGATAATGTGCCCGCAAACATTGCGAACAGGTGAAGATAGAAACTTTGTATTGTCATGTAAATTGGCTTCCACCCAAATTGCCAGATTGACATATTTAAAGAATGCTCTGGAGCATTCCTAATCCTTATGGAAAATGTACATTATACTTATTAACAACTGTATAAATTTCATCAATCCAATTTCTAAGCATTTCCATCACTGCAGCGCGTTGAGCAGTTCATTGAATGGTTCCAAGGAATTTGGTGAATTAATGAATGCTTTTCTAGATTACTCTGAATTTTTGTTTGAGCGTAGTTGATGGCTGATGAATTGCTCCCTTTTCTGGATGCTTACCGCACCAGAGTGACGATGAGGGCCCTCCTGGATAATATTCTTGAAATTTAGCTTCAGTACCTGGTCCTTGCATTGCAATTGCTCGAATGGAAACTCCCCACGTTTATTGAGCTACTGCATCCTTTTGATCGAGTGATTGCGCCTCGGCGGAAATACAAGACGTGTGTCTTCATGGTCCACATATCATATTTCGAGTTTCGTGGCATCCTTTTGTATCAATGCATTTTGAAACCTTTGAGAGAGAAACCCTGAAGATTACGTAGTTCCAATGGTACGGAATGTAAAATAGAAGATCCAAAGAAAAGCGGCGACCTTGCTTTGGCTTCTGAAGTGCAGTTGTGAATTTCGTGCGCAAGCAAGTCGATGTGGTGGAACACAACATGACCAATAAGACAATGCAATGGCGACACCACTGTGCGTAGCTCTGTCTCTCGTCTTACATGATGTAATGTTCGGCGTGCGCCATCTCTGCAGGGACATTCGCTGACCCACAACAATGGGTGGACGGATTTGCGCCTGCTCGAGGATCTAGCGTGCAGCGACTGCGGTCTGGAAGGCGGCCTTCCATCTGCTTGGAGACATTTTGAAAATCTCAAAACCATCGACTTGCGCAATAACGGCATCACTTCAGCAATTCCACAGCCTTGGACGACACCAAACAGCCTTCTGAAGCTATCTCTGGAGAACCTGCTGCTGGGAAACAACTCCTTGAGTGGGCAACTGAGACCGGCCTGGCGCCATTTGGGGCAATTGAGGCGCCTGGACCTGTCCTTCAACATCTTGGAGGGCACCCTACCTGAAGGCGGGCACACTCCTGTCGATGAAGTTTGATGATTGCATGCATTGCGAACATCTCTCCTGGAGGATTCCCGCATCGATCAACATGAATATGTTCAAAATCACAAGCATTTTAGACAATTTCTGGAAATTAAGTAATGTAGAAGGTATTTACCATATTCACCCAGTATTAGTAGGCGTGTATTGGCCTCCCAAATGAGCGGTGGATGTCAATAACGGGCCATGTATACTAACGCGGTTTGCACCCCTGATCCCAAAGAGTAGACAGAGAAATTTGTTGACAATAGGCTGTTAAATGGCCAGAAATGGGCAAAAATGGCAATGCTCTTGCGGGATGTTGTCAGCCTCTTCACGGGAGCTGGCGGCCTTGACTTGGGGCCCCACCAAGCGGGTGGTGGCCACTGACGATCGGGGCTAACAGGAGCTCGCTGGAATGCTCGAGGCGTGTTTGCCTCTGCAATGCAAAGAACGAGAACTGACATGGGTCTCGACTCGCTGGGACGCCACGCCGCTACAATGGGCTGGCCACGCGGCGTTTTCCCGGGCTGATGGCGGCTGGGAAGGCTGGCGGGATTTGTGATGGGGGTTGTGGCCTGTTATCAGTGCGATGTGCGAATTGGGGACGGGACGGGCCTTCGCAGCGTTTTGCGGGCAGTTTTGCCAGGCGGGGTCCCACAACGGCAGCCGTCCCCACCAGCGCCGTCACCTGCCCATTCCTGGCGCTGGGCCTTGGGGCGCCCTTGGCAGGCGCCAGGCCGGAACCTACTCTGTCCGGCCGGAGAGCAGGTTAACTCAATCCAGAAACCAGGGCGGCTTTGATTTCTCGACCGCTGCTTTGATCGGGCCCCGCGGCATCGGTCGCTGCCCTGCGACCCTACGCTGAGAGCGCCAACGGCGGCCAGACGACCACGCGGCCTTTCGCGGGCCCCTTCCAAACTCTCCCTCGACAGCAACCACCCCGGCCCGATCGTCCCCGTCGATGTGCGAATCACAGGGAACGCGGTTCGGTTCAGATTGTGCAGCGCGGTCCAACGCCAGCCGCCGCCTTCCCTTGCCGCCATCCGCGCCTTTGCTCGTCTCTGTCTACGTTTTGGTGTGGGCACCAACACCGGGTCATGGATACTAACGTGGTTTCGCCCCCCAAAGAGTGGGGCGGATATTAATAGGGCGTGCCTACTAATACCGGGTAAATACGGTAAAATTCCAGGAAAAAAAACAGTTTATTGAGATGTTGACATAATTGCAGTGCATAAATTAAAATTCGGTCGCGTCACTCGTGAACGATCTCTAATCTGTATAGCCTACAGACAATCCAAACTGTGCACATTGTCCTACACCATGAAACAAATTGTTAGTCTATACAGTGAAATGTTCCTTGATCTTCATACAGATTGGGGAACAAATGCATACTTTGAGGAAATCGTGCTGAAAGGAAACGGCATACATGGGAGTCTTCCAGCGTCGTGGTATGGTGAAGAAGGTCCGCTGGAGCATCACCTCCGCGTCCTCGACTTAGGCAGCAACCATTTGGAGGGAAGCATTCCTTCTACATGGACCGAGGACAATCTTCACCGATTGAGGGCGCTAGACCTTGCAGACAACGAGCTCATGTGCGGTCCAATACCAGATGGACTTCCCTGTTTCAAATACTACAGAGGCACCAAATTAGGTGAGAATTCCGCCACGACCCTGAATAAACTAATGTAAACACTATTTTGAGGTTTGCCGTAGTCTCAAATCAACAGGAAACCATGAATTCAAATCAGAATCATTACAGCATGTGCAAAGTTTTGAAGAGCTACATTCGGCAAATTCAATGAAACAGGAATCGTAACCGCCATTTCGTATGCAGCGTTCTGGAGCACGTTCCGATGAATTGCATGCATATTCCCCCCATATGCAAGCAAATTGTGTCGATACCGAGTTTATATGATTCACATGCTCTTTCGCATCTACATGCCGAACAGAACATCGAATTGAAAACAAATTTTGATGAGGCACTGTAAAAAATGGCAATATCGTTGCAATACATCGATCGCATCGGAAAAGATTACTGTAGAATATTCTCAAAAATGACAAACATCTTTCCTCTTCTGTCGATTTAAATGTATCTCATCTATGCAAGTTTGCATCATTTAATACGCATTAAATCTGCATACCACATTAATTGGGCAAATCCTTGCTCTGCATCTGCACATCTGAAAATTCCTCATTTATGGTCACGGATGCTGCACACAGAAATGCATTTATAGAAACATTTCGCATGCTGGTACATGCGAAGTCTGTTAGCGTCAGGAAATTGATTTTCGCAACTTCTTAAAGCCATTTCTGAAGCTGAAGGCCTGCGTTGGGTATTTGAAACTCCACTACCAACTTACTGATGTGTCTGTTGCTTTCAACGGTGTCGACAGTGTCTGGTGATGACTTACCATATGTTTGCTGGGCAATTTTGATACTTATGTCCCCTTTAATTAATGCTCAGTTTGTGCTCATCGAAAATATCCACGATATGTCATGACTGATCTTCGACATTTTGTTTATATTGCAATATGATAAATCTCTAAATCCTGCTCAACAACTGGCGGAAATCCTTACTGCCGGTACTCAGTAAATATTACTCACAGTATTGTGCGAAAATCTCAGCGGAAGCTCTGGGCGTGGCGATGATTTTTTCAAATATTGCCATCATTTTGAGCGTTCATTTGACATTGTTAATAATTCCTAGTGCACAATACCAGTGATCTTGAGGTATAAAAAATGAACCTTTTTTCCTCTCGCAACTTCTTTCGTTATTGGACATTAGCTGGCGATACCCGGATATTTCACATACAACTTGTATCTTCTGTCAAACAGCAAGCAGTGAATATATATACAACATTAAGCGCCGTGGTATTTACTAAGTACCTCCCGTCTTGTTCACGAAGTTGTCGTCTTTCTTTTGCCCATTGTAATCGCACTATCGCAAACGATTTCTCCCTCCCCGTAAGGGCAGTTTTACCATCCACTTCTGCAAAGCCTAAATGTCGTTATGGTCCCGGGGAATCTGTAAAAACAGCAGGCTCTGCCGCAAACGATCTCACGCTAGTGAATTTGCTGGGCTGCCAGCCTTCCAGTGCACCGACACTTCGTCGTTCCTCGGAGCCCCCCAGTGCAGAGGCGAGAGCGAGGGCGGATGTTTCGACTTCTCCGGAGCAGACAGCGACCGCCTGACGCTCCTTGAAGTGAAGTCGGAAGTGCAGGATCCCCTGGAAGTTCTTGTGTCGTGGACGCCGGAGACCTCTCCTTGTGACTTCGGCACCCCCTGGACAGGTCGTGTAGCAGCAATGTCAGCACAGCTCAATTTCTCAGATGTAACCATGTGGTTGTGCTTCAGTGATAACTCTACACCAACATGTGCTCGCGTGTCCTAGCCAACTTCATGGCGAAGTTCTGTACATATTTTTGGCGCTTTCTTCATTGCCAAAGTAGCGGCACAGATACAATATGACACACAATCAAAATTAATGTTTTTTGGAAGTTGAGGGCGCTGCAGTTGCCATATTATTACGAGATCAAGCACTGTTTATTTTCAACAAGCCTGGTGTTATTCGATCATCCACCAACGGAGCGCAGGGCCGCCCATTTTGTAGGCAGTCAAAATCCCAATAATGGAGGACACCACACAAAAACTTGGCGCTTTTTTCTCAACGTCGAGGAAAGGCGCAATGTGATGTCTTTTCACCTTGATATGAGTTCCAATGCTTCCAGGATAAATTTGTGTGCTTAACTGAAAGTGCATCATTCAATTATGCCGTGCACCAGTGGGCTTGAATTCCGTTAGTCCAACATATGGCCATAAAGCTTTATTACATATGGGGTGCTTCATTGAATTTGCCGCAACGCATACTGCCGTCACGAACAACATCTTATGTAGTGCAATTCGCAGTCATAGATCTCTCGCGACCTTGGATTGCCATTGATAGAATCTGTGCGGGAAAGCTTTCACTGGCGAGATGTGACTGGGTATATACAACGTATTCAAGCAAGAGCTGCTACCTATGAGTATTCTGACCTCATAAGGATGTCTATAGGTGTGTTCTGCCACTGCGGCAGGGTGAGATCGATAACCCTGGCGGCAAGCGGTCTTTCTGGGCCCTTGCCTCCTAGCGTTGGCGATCTCATTCACCTCGAGGCAATTCATCTGGAGCACAATGCATTCAGTGGGTCCATTCCCGTAGAGTGGCAATCGCTTGAGCATCTCGAGAACCTGAGACTGAGGGGAAACCAGCTCACTGGCCTGCTGGATCTCCAGCTGGAGGGGATGAACAGTTTGAGAAGAATAGACATCAGCGAGAATGCCTTTTCCGTAAGTGAAAAACCAATCTGACTCTGTTCCCGAGCGTAGCGGAAGTGCCACAAAGTGCACTGCATACTGCTGGGAATCCCATTGAATTGCAACTTTCATAACACCCATCAGATTTTCTTCCTTGGGGAATACTGCAAGCGAGACCGCCTGAAATTGATATTGCAAAGGCCATGGCGCATGCTCGGGGATTGATTTCCTGCATGCCAAGCTCAAACTTGCACTAATATTAACATTATGTTGCTTTTACCGACAAGAGCCAGGTCCACTGTCTGCTGTGGATACAAATGATACCTAAGCGATTGTGCTTGCTCTCCAGGGAGATATTCCTAGCCAGTGGCACCAGTTGCCCCTTGAAGAGATACACTGCTCCAGCTGCGGCCTAAGCGGGCCGTTGCCGAATTCGTGGGACTCCATGACTGGTTTGAGGACAGTGATGCTCAATGACAACAGCTTTGAGGGAGGCATTCCGAGTGGGTGGATCCCCGGCAGCAGCTTAACTACTGGTCTCCATCTGGAACGGCTGGACCTGAGCGGAAACGCGATGACCGGGATAATTGACGAGACGTGGATTGGATGGTCCCAAATGCATTACGTGAACCTTTCGCACAACGAATTTTCGGGAACGCTGCCGAAGGGTACGGTCGGGTCCCATAGTTCGCCCTTGCTCCTAGATATTTATAATATGATTAATAATTTCTGCATGATTTCTACATGGCTGTATGTGGTTCAGAGGCTGAGATGACGTTGTTGCCTTCCTTGGATAATACCCAGGAAGATTGCGACCGCCTTGTGAATTATCACCGCATAAATTTCGCAGCAGAGTGAAAATGGTTAGGTGGGTCGCCGCAGTCTAAAATTGTTATTGGCGGCGTTTGGCATTACGGTGGCGCCTTGGCGTACTGTCGACATGCCAGTGTCAAGGCAGTTCATGCGCAAAGCGCGGCACTCTCTCTGCAATCTTCCAGGCCTCTCTCCCCTCGATTACGCTGTGTCATGAGATGCAATGGGATCACTGGCCACATATTTTGACACAATTCTGGTGCAACTAGATGAAAAAGAACACGTGAAACAATTGGGCGAAACAACTGCGCATGAAACAGGTGGAAATGGCATCGATAGCGCGGTTGAAGATACACAGTTCGGTATCAGAAAATAAAAATCTTTTTTCGTAAGTAGGCAAAAGATGTGGCCTATGTTTCATGTGTTTTACGTTGGGAATGATAGGATTCCAAAGCACACCAATTCCAACACAGCGAAATTGCAAATAACTTCTTCAATCTGAAATTTGTTTTATGGCACAATTTAGGTAACGATGCTTTGCAGCTGTATCTATAAATACAAACATACCTTCAAGCATTATTTCTGCAAACATACAGATTTGCGATACATTTCAATTCATACAATATAGCAATTAGTTTATTTAAAATGGACCAATCAAAATTGATAAACGAAAATGGCAAGGGGAAATTATGCTTTTGTGGCTCGTGCTGTGCCAAGAGTGGATGAACTTTGAAAGCCTGGCGGCGCTGTCCCTGGAGGGCAACTCCGTGTATGGAACGCTCCCTCCAGAGTGGGGCAGCGAGACTGGCTGCTGCCTGAGGGAACGCTTGAGCATCCTGGAGCTGGGTGGAAACAACATATCGGGCTCTGTGCCTTGCGCGTGGAGGCATGCTGGAGGAAATAGTGGATTCGCGGATATGAAACGCCTTCGACTTGACGACAACCCAGGGATTTGTGGTGCAATTCCTGGTGGTCTGGAATGCTCGATAACGCATGTTTCGACCAGCATTGGTGGGTGCCGCTGTTTCTCTGTTCCGGATGCGTGCTCAGCCGCTTCCTCGAGTCCAGCTGGAATCATCTGCAGTTGATGAGGGTAAACCATTGTGGGGCATGCAATGCACGATATATAGCAACGACACACACGGCTTACGCTTTTTTAACACTGATTCGTGATTGCACAGCATTTCGTGGTCATTGGTGCGAATATTTTGGTGCCAAATGGCTAAATACTAACGAATATTTATCTATTTGGATAATGCATTAGGGAACCGGTGTGTCGATGGACTGGACATGAGTAGACCGGTGCCACAATGCGAGGACCGAATCCCCCTGTCCACAGAAGACACGCCCTGGATGGAAAGCATTTCTTACATCAACGGAAGCACCTACGAAGACAGAGAAATTCTATTGAATTGGAAGGTATCATTGTTCCTCAGTTAGTCATAATGTGGCTGAGGAAGCCATTGAAATGTTTGGCTTGAATAATTGGATATCAGTAAGCCATGTAATGCGCGATTGAATCAGGATTGTGTTGCAAAATATTTTCCGACTATGATTTATTCGTGCCAAAATTTTGACACTGACGCAAAATTTGAAAAGTGATCGTGCATGTGGCACAGATAGGTTGGAAATTTCCTTTGCAGTGTGCTGGCATCGCCAATGTTGATTGAATATTCATCAGATAAGAATCTCCGAAGGTGTGATTGATCTTAGGATATCAGTGAGGCAAAAGTTGAAGGGGGACGTGTATGCTGCAATACCTCGGTTTGGATTACATTAGTTCTGGGAGACATATTTCTTGTTTCATTGCGCCTTTATATTGATCTATTATAACATTTAATCGAGGAATGTATGATCCACGAAAGTATGAGAAAGCTTCCAATTCCCTTTTACCCCACGTTTTAATGATATTATTTCTGTTAATATCAGCTGGCCAAATGCTGATGGAATAATTTCTTCCAAACGCAGGCAATGCTGCATGACCCGAATGGACACCTGAGCAACTGGATAACCGAAGAACACCCCTGCGCATTTTGGGGGGTATGGTGCCACGACAAATGGGGCATTCCGAGAGTCTCTGGCCTGGAAATAGATGAAGACTGGGGTTTGGAAGGGCCCTTCCCCGACTTCACCCATATGTACGGACTGGAGCAGCTCGTCATACGTGAGGGAAATTCCATCCACGGCAGCATTCCAAGCGACTGGGATGGGTGGCAGCACCTGAAGGTGATTGAGGTGCATGATGGCCCGGAGATCGTCGGGGAACTGCCTTCGGATTGGGGAGATGTGAACAGCCTGGAACGCGTGGAGCTACGCAACGTCAAGTTGAGCGGTGCGAGTACCGACGAACAATCTCGCAAATTCCGGAATGTCGCTCGCTGTTGTATTCTTTATTGCGGCGCGTATTGCTTTCATCCATATCTTAAATCGCCATCGGACATTGCCTCTCTTCCGCCGTATCGCCTATCCGACTAACCAACGCAACCACACTGCAGCATCTTATAATCTAATCTGTATTATATGTGTTGCTTCGGGCTTGTCGGCAAAGAAGCTAATGTTCATTATTTCGGAACTGTGCCCACCTGATCGTACATCGATATAAAACAGAATTATTGCGACGCCAGCTGCGATGTCATTTGAGGGCAATTGCTGCTACGACAAGAGAGGTAGACATTGCGTCAATCGTCGTTCAGTGGGATTCGTTTGATTACACCATGTACAAAAGGGAAACGAGCGTGCACCAGACAATCTCACTCTTGCAATCACAGTCTCATGGGATTGCGATCACATTTCATGATAACCATCCAGGCAAGGGTTTGAAATTCTCCGGGCTAGCGGCATCGGACCATTAAAGGCTTTGATGCTCGCACGTGGCTCAACCACGTGAGAAGCGGGAACTTGATAGAAACCACTGCTGTGCGGAATGACTGGTTCAAATGTTTAAACATCATCTGTTTCTAAATCATTTGTTTCTTATCGACCGTGGAACGCGATGGAACTCGACATGTATATCGGCAGCGAAACGCAGCATCATCAAGGCGAATTGCTGTAACTATTGTCAGGCAATCTTCCTTCCCGCTGGAACCTGCTTACACGCCTAGAAGTCTTGATTGTTACTGGCTCTGGAGAATCCGAAGAACAGATGCTCGACGGCACCCTTCCTGCCGCGTGGAAGAGCATGAAATCTCTTTCCACCATGGTATTGACGGGCCAAAATTTAGAAGGTAAATACGCGATCATTTGGCACGCATGCGTTTGCATGACATGCGAAAATTTAAAGCGATGAGGCAGCTACATACCTGATCGTGTCGAAAGCGTATTTCGGCAAAATGAGCACGATTTCCAATTCGAACTGCTGTGTTGCGTCTCAACTCAATTACTGGAGCATCTTGCCTCATCCTATCGAGTTCAACCATGACAGATCTTCTATATGACTGGCAGGTTCCTCAGCTTCATAACAGTCAGACATTAGCTCCTTTGCCGTATGATTCAGTTGCACTTTGTCTTTGTGCTGACCGGCAAAGCGAAGAATAGGAGGCGTTCTGCCAAAAAACACGGCTACGCATATCCGATGTACGTGCTGCAGGCGTCGCCCTCAAAAATCGCAAGTGCATTTCCGCCGTGGAAATTGGATGCCGTCAAAATGCTGTGACATAATTTGCCACTGGATTTTCAAAGCCCCTTGGGAAGTACCGCACTCAAATTTTCTGTGACTGAAGGCTCCCTCCCACCTGAATGGCATGAACTGCCCCTGAGACGGCTGGAGCTGGGGCCCGGGAGCAGCCTGACCGGCAGCCTTCCGAGCGACTGGCAGTGGATGTGGGCGCTGGACACTCTCAGACTGCCACAGAATGCTCTGAAAGGCTACATACCTCCGGGGTGGGGCAACTTGCCCTCCCTGCGCAACCTCGACCTCTCCGGCAATGACCTCCAGGGGACCATCCCCCTAGGCTTTGGGTACCTTGATCAGCTGGAGCATCTCGTCATACACAACAATCCGAGAATGTGCGGTGGAGTGCCGCCGGGTGTGACCGCGAAGTTGGTGCTGGATTTTGAATACGAGGAGAGGGAGGATAGCGACGCAGCCTCGACCACGTCGACGGTGAGCAACATCTCGCCCATTTTGGGGCCACAAATTCTACAGACCATCGAATTGAATGTGGCGCTTTAGAGGGTCGTGTGCCGAATATTGCGCCTTTCAAGGGGCGGAACCTGCATCACGTGATGGATGGCAATCCGTATTGCGCTAACACTAGGAAAAAAACAGGCCAGATGGCACAGTCCTGACACCTTCTGCTCAAAATCCAACTGTGTACTTTCGGCAAATGTGGTCCCAAAAGTACACAGTTAGTACACAGTTAGTACACACATTGACACAGTTTCAACCGTGTACCATCAAACTACTGTGTAGACTACACGGTTTCCTAGGATGCACGGTTGAAACTGTGTCAATGTGTGTACTAACTGTGTACTTTTGGGACTACATTTGCCGAAAGTACACAGTTGGATTTTGAGCAGAAGGTGTCAGGACTGTGTCATCTGGCCTGTTTTTTACTAGTGTAAGGGAAGGCACCATTTTCGCACGTTGGCGTCAAATGGGCGCTGAACTCAGACCTCCCCCCCTCTCAGCGTCAATACACATTTATATTTAAACAGCGTACTTACGCTCAGTACCTGGTGCTTACCCACAGTACTGTGAGCTTTTCGCACCTGTTGATAGCAATATTGTAGTGTGATTCCACTCCGTGCACCAACTCGAAGCTTGGCCACGGGCATTGTCCATCCACCGCAGCATGCATGCCGTATGGCTGCACCCACGCCCTGCTCGACACCAACACTAGCAAAAAGGGGCCAAATAACACTTTTGCGAACACACATAAAACACATTTCATCAAAGCTCTGCAAGCAAACCCGTAAACTTGTACACGTTTGAACACGTGTTATTTGGCCCTTTTTTCCTAGTGCAACATACCTTAAGATTCCCTTGCACCATTGAGTTTGAAAGCGTTGCAGCACCCTCTGCCATGCCCACGCAAACGATGCAAGTGTTGGCTGAGCTTTTATTGACAAAGGAGCACTGCTAGACTTCCACTGCGAGCTACATAAATGCCTGTCGCGCACACAAGCTTTCTACAGCAATCTATGCCATCCCGCGACATAGGTAAGATGTTTAGTATATAAGCTAACTATGTAAGTCTGCAATCTAACTGCGCTAACATGCTAACTACGCATGATGTTGGCGCGACGGCGGTCTGCAAGAATTTCGAAAATGACACCACGTTCACGTACACGATTCAATAAAATGATATTCAAGTTTGAATAGCGAAGGTGGCTTCCACCTGAGGTTCCCAGCACGATGCAGAAGTAATACGAGAAGTTATACTAATACTCATCGTTATTAAATATACTATTGATGGCAGCAGCAGCAGCAGCATTAACGACAACAACACGTGATAGGTAATAGGTTGTGGGAAATTTTAACGAGAGACGCCAGTGATATTCATTGCAACATATTTTCTTGACTATAAAATACAACAAGGATTGAAGAATGTTGTCACAGCTGGACGTCAAGAGGCACCGCCCCTTCGAATGAGAACTGGCAATTCCCTTGACTTCTTTGAACTATCGAATACGCAGGATGCTGTTTTGATTAATGCAACAGATTTGGGGCCTAATCTGATCGCATTCACCAGGGAAACAGCGACCCCCTTGCTACCACCTTCGGATTTTTCGACAACAGTGTGGAGTACCTGCTCCACTGCACCGAGGATGGGTGCGACACAACGGCGCAGGTGAACGCCGCGTGTTGGAAATTGATCGCTTATGCGTACCGAATGGGTCCTGTTGTCTCCCGCACTAGCTTTCCGCAAACGGGCCCGGACGCTTAGTCAACAATGATGCACGTAGAGTAGCCATTGCGTGTGACAAATTTACTTCGAAGAAATCTTCGCAGGTGCACCGCGCTGCTTGATGGCAGCTGGATAAAAGTCGAAGATATTATCTGCTCTGCTGTCGCGGGGTCTTTCGTCGATTGCATTTGCCGCAATCAGCAAACCTCAGCCCTTGTCGACTGCAGGGCGGCAACCGCCATCCACAGAAGCTGTTTCCACAGGAGCGGCTGGGTTCCGTTGCAGGAGAAATTAATGAAGCAGTTTATGAGATGATTGGTCAAGCATCATGTGCGACCTGCGGAATTGTGGATTATCAATAATCCGCGTGCTTTGATTTACAATTTTGCATTGATTACATGCATGTTTCTTGCCGCCAGCGCAGGCATGCGAGCCTTGTAGTGACGCAGAAGGGGCTTTCTCAGCTGAGTGCAAAAGCTACATTTATGGGGATCCGGATGACCCTAGTTTGTCCCTGGAGCCTTGCTGCTCAAGAGCCAAGTCCTATCTCGAGTCCCAATGCCACTGCCATTCAGAATGCGGAGAGTGTGTAGACATGATCAACTTCATTGTGGAGATGGGAGTCTGCAGTCTTCTGGAGGACACAGGAAGCATCTCAGAGGTGACGCTGATCTATTTATATGCGCATAGTTATACGTTTAGCGATGGAATTCGGCGATTTTCCTTGATTGAATTACGAAGTTGCTTACATATAATATTTAGCGTTGCTGGGGAATGCCGGAAGGCACTTACAATGGATTTTGCATCTTAAGTTCTTGGAAGCAAACTATCCCTGGCACAGCCCAAATATTTCAGCACTGTTGAGAAGCATTTTGATGACGTTTCGGTAAATAACATTTACGCATACTTACGGCGCACTTTGCAGAGATGCTCCACTGTCACACTGGCAAAAAGAGCTAGCTTAAGATCGTTTGCATGGTTGACGGTTAATTCAAATTTAAGAGAAACACCAGATATCGTGCCGTTTTTCCCTGCTTGACTCTACCCTTGGGGCTTTAAGTTGGTGATGCAAAACACCTGCAATTGCGAATCAGGCACGCAAACAGCGCCCACAGGAGGGTACTCCTGGACGTGCGACAGCCATCACTAGTAGAAAACAGCCTGTTTGCGATGCCCGCTGCGACGCCATTTTGACACAAATTGATGCCATCACAGCCCCTTTTATGCCATCGCACTCTCTGTGACGGCATCAATTTGTGTCGAAATGGCATCACAGCTGGCATCGCAAACATGGCGTTTTCTACCAGTGCATGTCACGCGTCGTGCGCGTTTGAGCGACCCCATTCGCACTGTCCTTGCCCAGATACCAGGCCTCGCCGACACAGCAATCCCATCGACTTGCGGAGGCGCATCCGACAGCGAGAAGAACGCCCTCAGGTCCCTTGGGCAATCCGTAGCGGGCCACCCCAATGTGCCGGTGATGTCCACGTGGACAGACTCTGAACTCCCGCCGTGCACGGGATGGTATGATAGCTGCAGGCAGTGCGAAGACTGGGAGAGCTGCGGCGAGCGTGGGGTGGGAGGCCAGGGAGAACACTACTCCATTCCAAAGTGTTTCTGGAGGCACGTACAGTGCCAAGGGCGCAACGTTGTTGGAATCCAACTGTGTGAGTTGCCGCTACGAATGAAGGAGTCTCGCTGATTTGACGCGGATTGGAGTACGGGGCGAATGTGTAATTGACTGTGTTCAGGATAAATGGTGCCTTTGAAAGTTTAGGAATGGTCACAGATTTTCCTGAACGGGTGTGTTTGTTTGGTGGAAACTCCGGTAATTCCTTCTGTGATTACGTTTTTGTAATCTTGCCTGCTTTTCTGGTAGAATAGCAGTAAATTTGCCTCCACATTGTTTACTGGTGAAATGCGTCAGTCAACATATCACCCTGCATGCAGCCATTGCAGGCAGTCTGTTTGTGGCGTTTGAAGTGCTACCATCGCCAACTGGTTGCGCTGGCTGTTCATAAGTCCAGCTTCCCGCGCTTTTCCGAATCTGGCATTCAAGTTTGTTAATTTTGTCCTTGTTCATGATGCGGCACGACAGCAAGCTATGCAGAAGACTGGAGCAGGCATGAAGTAACTCATCTACCTCCCGGAATTGCGACATTGAGCCATTTGAGGCATCTCCGAATCAAGGAGGGATTTCACATCGCTGGGGGCACGACCAGCCTGCCTGCGGAGTGGCAATCATGGCAGTCGCTTGAGCACATAGAGCTTGAAGGTCACGGCCTCGGGGGATCCCTTCCCAGGGAATATTCCGAATGGGGAGACTCGCTGAAAACAATTGAACTGAAGGAAACGAATCTTGGGGGTAGGGAAACCTTGCAACGTCACGCTATTGCAGCCGTGTGTTATGGGTTTTGCAGCAAGAACTTCAAGGCACGACACTTGGAACTAGAGGAAAAAGGAACCAATAACACCTTTGAGAGAACATATATATATATATAGTATATATATATATATATATATATATATATATATATATATATATATATATATATATATATATATATATATATATATATACACACATTTCATCAGTGCTATGCGTGCCAAAAACACGGAAATAACCTAAACCCGCAAATTTGCTACACGTTTGAGCACCTGCTATTTGGCCCTTTTTACCTAGTGCAAATATTGACAAGATTTTCGCTTCGTGAGGCCCAACAACTGTCAAAACGTGATCGGATGCTAGGCGCCGGAAACGTATAACAAATTCAGGACAATCCCGGAACACTGACTGAAAGATGCCACAGGAGGTGGAGCTATGTTATGTTCTCCTCGTTTGAACAGAAACAGGCGAGTGCCTTGGCGCTGGGAAATTAGGTAAATCACCAAATCGGAAGGGAAAAATGCTTCCAAACAGTCATAGACGATCCACAGAGACTAGAAGAAAACAGATCTTTCTGCGATGCCAATCGCGATGCAAATCGATATTGCGGGGGCCCATCACGGTCATTGCGGTGGCGCACAGGTGGCTGTGATGGCATCAAATAGTGTCACATGGGTATCGCAATTTGCATAGCAAAAATGGTGTTTTCTACTTGTGAGAGGCGTGTAATGCTATATCTGAGAGTTCTGAGAGGCGAAAAAACGATCTTTTAGTCCAAATTTTAAACGTCTATCAACGCGATCGTCTAAAAAATTACTTTGAGTTCCCAATTTTTTGTTTTCATTGCAATTACAGATGTGACTGGCATTAAACGCAATTTGCTTGACAGCACATGTGTGCTTATCACGCAGTTGTAACATCTCATCCATGGCGAGGACTTGTGTCTGCTTCCTTAGACGTGTTTCCTTCTCCAGTACGCCCATTTTCTTTCTGAATTACGCTAAAATGTAACACAGTAAACACTCGGCTGTTGCACCGATTCCAGAAGAATACACCTGTGTCAAATGTGTTGCAAAGCACAGAGTGCATTCATTTTGCTGAACAGCAGGCTTGATCCTAAAGCGACAGTTGCAACTTAGAGAAAGTCTGAGGGAGTTACAATACCACATTCATCCACGCGTTAGGTGGCAAAGGACGTTGATGACCGCGCATCGGGGAACAATTTGACCTGAGGTATCACCACTATAGCCGGGACATTTTTCAGACAAACAAAATGTCTTCCAATGCGTCTAATCTCATCACTTCAACAGGTTTAAACATGTACAGAGTCACGGAATACATCTGAAACGAAGGTAGACGTTAACACAAAATTGCGGTTGCCTTTCCATTGATGCAACGCCGAGCAACACTGCAGCTAGTGTCCATACGCCACTACTGAGAAGCGTTGCTGCGGGTGCGAACGCCGCACAAATGTTGATGCACTGGGGTTGGTGCACCATTGCTCTTCCTTGCATCAATCATATTCTACACACAATATTGCATCGCCTTCTACCTCTGTTTCAGATGTCAACACTGTTGGTCGCTACAGGCGAGTTCCCTTCTTCATGGTCTGAATTCATCAATTTGGAGCATTTCTGGATCCACGGGGGAAGCTTCTCTGGCCAGCTGCCTTCCGAATACTCGGGGTGGCGAAAACTTCGCGTCTTCATACTGTATGACGTCAGCGTTTCCGGGGCTGTTCCCTTCCCGAGTGATCACATATGGAGGGAAACCATGGAAGCGTTTTATGTTGGCATGACCAACCTGGATTTGCCCATAGATGATATTGTGGCGGAGTTTTCCGGGTCAACTAAATTGACACACCTGGGTGGCAGGTACGTAGTCCGCTGTATCTTTAAATCACTATTTGAAATTTCCCATGCTCGCAGAATAAGATCAACATGCACTGTTGTTATCCACTTCTTCTGTTGTGAAGAGCGGGTGTACAGGCAAGAATTTCAAGATATTATATCAGCTTTCCGCACGCCCCTCACAAGGGTAGGTGATCTGATACTAGGAAAATCTTCTGTCATTAGTACACGATGATTTTGGGGGCAGCTCATTGCCTGACCGGAAATAATCCATGTAGCGGATCCCGAAATGGTGGTAGAGAAGCGAACTCCTAGCTGCGCCAAATGGCGCCAGAGAAATGGCAACATAAAAAACAACTTAATGCGCGAGTCGGGCATGCGGGCGAAATTCCTTTAGAGACCCGTTGACAGGGGAAATCCTGTGAAATTCACACTGTAGCTCATCGCGGTATGCCAAACACAGATACGGCAGGGTGGTGCGGCGGCGCGTATCATGGTTGTACTGATGCACGTTGATGGTCATCAATTGCAAGCATTTTTTGGGTTCCAATCAGCTCACACACATTATCAATTGCAAGGCCAGAGCCATTTTATCTATTTTATATGTCTATGCAGCTCAGATCGTTCCTCAGATAATGCATTTCAATTACAATCATTGGATCTTGCTGAGGAGGTTTTGGAACAATGAATGTTGAAAATATTTATTCTAGGAAGACAGCACGGAATTTGGAAAAGTTATTGATCATAGACGAATTGCAATTTCGCAAATATGATAGCTTGAAAGTTTGTAGGCTTAATCTCATGTACTACCACATTTGCTTAAATCCACCACATTCGCTGTTCTGGGGTTGCGATGTGAATTGAAATCAAACGTATGCGCATTGGAGGATCTAATGACGTCATGATGCACATCATATTTACGCACATGTAAGATCATCCATGTGCAGCTCTATACCTCTTGTTTTCTATTTCAGAGACGCAGACATCGATTTCAAATGGTTTTATCACGTATGATGTCAAATTACCAATTCATATACAAAACGTCACATATACTGTAATTCGGCTGTCGCGAGGCCGTATTACAGTTTGCTTCCCAGGCAGATTGATGTTGAACTCTTTCCTGCTCCATCTGATGCATGTCCGAGTCCTTGGCTTCAATCTGCTTGAATAGTTTTACTTTGTCATCACAGAGGATTGTACAGCGAGGGGGAGCTACCATCCGAGCTATTCGATTATTTTACTGAACTCGTTTTCTTTGATGCCGGGGAAAATGGGTTCGGTGGTGGCATTCCAACATCTTGGAGTCTACACCGAGGATTGACGCATTTACATCTTGACGGGAACCAGCTAACCGGTGCGCAAAAATTTCTGCAAAGCTCCGATGCTGTCTGCCATGCGATACGATACTTCAGGAGTAGAAGAACACAAGGGATATATCCCACAAATACATTGGGTCGCGTGACGCCACGTGCGCCATAGCTCCCGGCTCGACGCCGTGTACTTGGCGTCTAGCGGAACCCACGTGGCATCCCCTCCAGCCATGCAACCCCAGATACCATCAGGGCGTCTGTGTGTCATGCATTGATGAGGTTAAATCTATTCGTGAGCTGACGGAAAGTATTGCAAAATGCGGCAATGGCATGGCATCAACTGTGATCGCTGAGTGCTTTCCATGGCCTTCGCAACTTATATATGTGCGAACAAAGGAATGGCGAAAAGGACGTGAAGGAAACCAGGCATTAGTCTGACTTCTACTACTTCATCGTGTATATTGCGTAGCGATTTCGATGGTTAAACGGTGGAAACCCTTAACACAACAGATCTGTGGAATATCCCTGAATAATGTGCACCCGAGTGCACATTTGCGCATCTTTTCGTTAACGCGTGGTATTCTCCGTGACCTACGGTGCATTTATCGACACGATTATTCGCTGCCTCACACGCGGCCAATATTTCGTGCCTGTTGGTGCCGGGAGGCAACTGCCCCTGTGTGCGTTTCTCAGGATCTCTCCCCATGTGGCTGCCGGAAATTCTTGGACCCGACGCGGAGCTGAACCTAAGCAACAACCAGTTCGATGGAAATCTCCCTTCCGAGTGGGGCAGCGCCCCAGACGGCGATGGGTCGCCAAAGTTTAAGAACTTGGACTTGTCGCTAAACGTGCTGTCGGGCACCCTTCCCGCTGAGTGGGGCACCGTAGTGAACACTGCGAGTGAAGTGTCACTAATGGGCAACGCCCTTTCTGGAAGCATTCCCAGAGATTGGGGACGGGACTCGCCCCAATGCGAAGAGTCAGGACCGTGCCGCCTCCGGGAGCTTGACCTGTCCAGCAACCTGTGCCTGTGCGGGGTGCTCCCCGAGGGTTCGATCAGGGAGGCGGCGGTTGCCCTGCAGGATACAAGCATGGGGGAGATGTGCCACCGCGTGGGGTCCCCCTGCGTGGCGACGTCTGTCTCCCTTGACGAGGCGTCTGCACAGGTGATGTACTGCATCGCGGCACTTTCATTGGGTCATAACGTGGGGCGAGGAGTTCCATGGGTAATGCAACAGTTAAAAATGTCGCACTGTAATACATATTTATGCTATCCCCCTTTCCAGAGCAACCGCCTCCGGTCCAGAATGACCGTCGCACTTGTTTTCAAACCACCGTATCTTCATTGAACTTTATCAATAGCAGATTTGGCAGCTATGCAGCAGCCTCAATTTCGTGCGCCAGAGAATTCGCGCTGCTTGCTGAACGGTTTTGTTCGGCATCTCTCCGATAAAGCGTGGCTGTCGCGCAAATAGTGTTGACGCATTGCGTTGCGATGCCAGAGTGCAGAAGCAATCGCAGATAACGGGTCGCTGTTCTTCTCAGGGTTGTTTTGAGTTCACATCTTCGTTTGCGACAACAATTCGCGCGTATTTTTTGCGCTTTAATAGGCGCAAACACACAAACTGCAGCTTTGCGGTAATATATATGTATTGCTACGGCGCGTTGATACACCCAGTTTACATGATGAAGAACAAAGAATAATCAGTTCTCGATCACCCGCAACAGAACGCCCACTTCTCCCTCGGCAAAGGCAACGACGCCGTCGAGCAAAAGGTCGTTTTCTGTCCGCTCTGCCGCTCTCCGTGACCCCCTGAGCCTGTGTTTACACTCTTTATGTATGCAGGGCCTGTGTTTACACTCTTTATGTACGCAGGGCCTGTGTTTACACTCTTTATGTACGCAGGGCCTGCGTTTACACTCTTTATGTACGCAGGGCCTGTGTTTACACTCTTTATGTACGCAGGGCCTGTGTTGCATGTTTTTGGGTGATTTTACGTGTGCAAACCTGAATGATAACTAGTCGCGTAGACAGGTAAGTATACACTGTTTTAGACCCGTAGTCAACAAGCCTGATTCTTCTATTCTATGTGGCGAAGCTTTTGGGAAGAACTTGTCCTTGCGGAATGCATTTGCCATCGCAGGGGCCTCAGAATTGGGCAGTATTCAGAATAAGTGCTCTGGCGCATACGCGCTGGTTCGCTCATAGAATTCTCAGTACCACCACTATGACCTGGACGCACTAAAGGAGATTCCATTTACCAAGAATGAGTAGAGAACCTTCTGTCACCATTAAATCAATCCCCATTTCTGATCATGAACTAGAGCGATGGTGGCATTGATGTTGCGGGTAAGCTGAGATATTCAACCTGCATGTTGTGCACGAATTGCATTCGCAGTGGTGCCGAACCACCTGCATGTGCAGGCGATCTCGAAGGTGTCTTTTTTGCCCTCAGGACATAGAGCCTCTCATAGACTTAAGGGACGTCACGATCTCAGACGCTGCTGAGGAATTGTACTTGCACCCACTGGGGTCATGGGACCCTGCAATGGCGCCCTGTGGTGCACAGTCTTGTGGAAGGGCGGCCTGCCGCACCTGGTGGAAAAGGTCCTGTGATGGAGCCCAAAACATTGAGCAACAGTGCAACTGGGATCACATTAGATGCTCGGACGGTCGCGTGACAGCAATCGACTTGGGTAAGCTCCGAGAATCTTCTGGGATTGATGGTGACGCTACCGGGGACGACTGGAACCCAAAATCGTCTGTGCTATATGTGAATGCAGAGGACTGTTCGATACACATCATTGGCAGATATGAAGCTCAACAAAAGTCTGTGAAGTTCATGAAGGGTAACAATGACCAAAACCATAAAGAACTTTAAAACTTAAATCCTACAACATATCTGAACCGGAAAATGACCCTCTTGAGCTTCGTAACATTCATGAACTTCAAGAGTTCATGCTTTAAAATGAAGGACATCGCACATCTATGTTAAGAAAAGGAACGCGCAACCTTGTGAATGTACGTGTCCTCGTGGTCCTATCTCTTTATATCAGCTATTTGATGCGAGAATCATTGTTTAGTGAAATTATTTTGCAAAGCGCCAGATCATATACGCACATGTATTGTATTGTCATACTTTTTCGAAGAATGGTGTGAATCTGTGTCAAATGATCTGAAGATGGGATTCGCCATACAGGCTACAAGAATCTCGAGATACAGAACCTTCCTCAGAGCCTGTCTGGTCTATCTCATCTGAAAGACTTAGAGCTTCAAGGAAACACGCTGGTGGAAGGAGAAATATCTGAAGCTTTTTCTAGCTGGACAAACATGGCTTCCTTCAGGGTTCATGGGCTGTCCGGTAGCTTCCCTCCAAATTTGGGATGGACGAGTTTGGAGCTGTTGGAAATAACAAACGGCAGCATATCTGGTGCGCCATATCCTATTATATAATACGTTCATGCTTTCAACTATTTCCTTACTGTTGGAAAATACACTCAGGAGTGGATGGGCCCATTGTTGTGTTTCTCTGTCTCATATGAAAATCGCGAACTGCGATGTTTGCACCGCTCCAGCATCTCTCGGAAACCAAGCTGAATGCGAATAAAATGGAAATATTTCTAACAGAAGCTCGATACTGCTTGATTAGAAATACTGCGTTAGCTGATGTGGATATCCCAGCATTTAGCAGTTCGAAGAAGCAGATACACACTTTATGTGATTTCATAGATTGTTAAAGTTCATTCTCATATGTAGCTCTCAATTCCGATTTGGAGAATTTTCCAAATTCTCCAAAGCTGCATTTGATAGCTGTAGAAATAAAGGTTTTTGCCTGTTCCCTCAATGGATTGCCGTAATTCTTACGGCGTACCCATGTTTGAAGTCTATTTCTTCGAAATTCAAAGCGCATTCATGTTATATGGTGAATATATGGACAAGTTCATTTGGTGGCCAAAGGCGTTCCTCTACATTCCCAGGTGATCCGTTGCCCGTGCAATGCACCTACGAATATTCAAGTACTCCACAGTATCAAAAGGATAATCGGCGCATGACACCTGCCTGTGCAAGCCTTTCATTCATCCTGCTAAATGAAGTGTCGGGAATACACCCGTGTGCAATAACAGTCGCAAATGTTCATTGAGGGAATCTCTGAGAATCTAGGTACAGTTCAAATTTCAAATGCACTGCTAAGTTTAGACTTGCATTGGTGGTGCGAGTTAACACCAAAATCAATCTGTTTGGTCACATTTGTCACAAAATGACAAAACACAGCCCGTGCACCAGGTAGGCGATGATGGGCGTGAAAACCAAACTGATAGTGTGTTCGGGATCGATTATTCATGGCCTCGCGTCGCCAATCCTATTGCCCCATGAAATGCAGTGAGATGGCACGAATAACAAGACCACCATGGATTATGTTCAGTATATGTAGTGAAGAAAAATCAATCCCAACTCTCATGCCTCATGTCCCACGCGAGCCCAAGCACATGGTGGTGGGAGTGAATTTCAACTTATCTGGCCCTTCTTTATGCTAAATATTCAATACACACTCGTCGATAAAAGCATCATGATTTCCACATTTGCAAACTGAAAATGATAGTAAGGCCGAATGAACTGAGATAAAACGCAATTTGAAATTCCTCAGTGGTTGAAACCAGGGTTTTTATTTACAATTATGTCATCTTGACTGAATTTATGTAGTTGATCGCACAATCTAAGCACAAACAGATATATGTGCAAGTATTGCACAAGTAGTCTTGAGCAGAGGAAGTGTGCTTTTTGCATTGGACAGGCACAGCCATGCTGGACACTGTCACACCCACTTTCCATTTTGCTGCTATACAGTAGATCCCAACATAGTATCCAATTCTCCATCGCAAAAACCGATAGTCTCGTGGGAAAAAAGATTGCTCCTCACTAGGCTACCCGGATATTTCTGTCACACATCCTAACGCGTTTTTAAGTCAGGTTCAATTGAATGTGGCTTTCTACCCTTCGTCATCCGCAAGATGTAACGGATGTGTCTTGCGCCAAACCAAAGTCAAGGATTTCACTTCTGCGCTTGATCCTTAAGCTATATGCAGCCGTGCCGCATTATGGGCATCATGCACATTTTAATGCAAGCAGTAAAAGGCCATGCTGCAACGTAAATATGCGTGGGTGCATGTGTCTTTCTGGCAAACGGAAGCCTTGCATGTATAAGGCAGAACACTTCTATTTAGGAAAGCATAGAAAGCATGGAAAGTAAAACATCTATTTATTGCAGATTCCCGAGAGGGCTGGCAAATTCTGGTAAATTCAAAAATTGATTTAAAGACGTTGTTCGTCTATTTCGCCCACGCTATTATCCCAACGAAGGAACGTAACTGACCATGATTCACACAAACATCGACAGGATAAATCCTCGTAAAGTGGATATACCTTTTGGAACGCAGGAGATCTTCAAACGGTGGTGTCAATGTTTCCTAATCTTAAGGAGGTCGTCATAGATGGCACCAACATTACCGGGGAGTTGCATCGAGATGCGCTGGACCTTCCAGAACTTAAAGTCCTGCTTATCGACGGCACAGATATATCTGGAAATTTCTCTTCTGTTGATTGGTCTCGATACAGCAATCTGGAGGCCCTGGGCATAGGTAATCAATCCCAGAGGTCGGGATTTACATATTCAGCAAAATCGCGACAAACCACACATTTGGTCAATGCAGCTCATTCTCATGTGATCATATTAGTTCTGCTTTCCTTTGCTGCTATGCATATGGAAGCCATCATCATCGAAACTGCATGTCGCGGACTTGGTATTACCAAACAAGTCATCATGCGCTTTCAAATTGGTAGTTGTGAGAGCATCACGCGATTTATTTGGTCAGACGTACATTACAGTTGACATTATACAAACACCAGATAATATGACACTGGTTCATTTTATTTGCGTTGGACATGCAATGGTTACCACTTTGCGACTTTAATGGACCAGTTCATGGATATTAAAACATCACATCGCACTAATATCACTAGGAGAAAAGGACAGCATATAACGTGTTCAAACGTGTACAAAGTTTACGGGTTTGTGTTAGTTTCGTGTTTTTAGCATGCAGACCACTAATGAAATGGATATATGAGTTTTCGGAAAAATGTTATTTGGTCCTTTTTTCCTCGTGCATGTTGCCGGTGAGAACAAAAATACGGAAAATCACATATGGGGAATGTGGGAAAGAGTACTGGCTGCGTCAAAGCACATTAATTGCGAAGTTAATGCCCATGTGCGCACATTTCCCGACAACAGGAATTAGTTAAGCTGCACATGAACTTATGGTCCAGACCTGCGAACGTTTCGACACACTTTCCATTCTGCCCATTTCAGGCAGCACCAGGCTTGAGACGTCGTGGTTTCACGCAATGGTGGCCCTTCGAGATAATGAAAATCTCGAATACTTGTCGGCAAGGGGACTTGACTTCACTGGCGCTCTGGGGCCTGTGCACGGGTACCTACCACACCTGAAGCACCTTGTGCTGTCAGACAACATGTTCACCGGATTCCTTCCAGAAGACTTTGCTGATTACACAGATTTCTCTTATTTGGATCTCAGCAATAATGCCCTAAGAGGTAGGCCTGATGTCTATTGTTTGCTTTATTTCATCAAATTAAATGCAAAGAGCTCACCTACAGTGCATAGCTCACCCATCAGCCCTAAAAATAGAACTTCAACAATGAAAATCTGTTTTTGGATTAGTGGTAACTTGTGGTATCATCTTTTATTCTTTAAACAAGACGCCATACCTCTTGCATTTGATGGTTTTCTAAAGTTGCATGTTGAATACGCGTAGTATCATGGCTGCTAGATAACTTTTTATCCCAAAGTCATTATTTTCTGTTGAGTGGGTTGGAACCAAGCAACAATGAAAACATGCACCTCCATATAAGCACTCGCATTCGATATCAAGAACACACTAATCCGCGAGTCTGGAGAAATCTTTGCCTTTACAACAAAAACGCGGTCTATGGTTGATCGATCAGAAATGTGTGCATTTCATTGAAGCAACAAAATGCGCAAAAATGTAAATAAGTTTCTGTGCATTTATGCATATTTGCAATCATAAGCCATTCCCGTGAATGATATAGGTACCCTGCCCTCCAATTTACTTGAGAGCTTTGGTGACGGAGGAACTCTGTTGCTCCATGGAAACATGTTGTACGGAGAATTACCAAGTTCATGGGGAGATATCAGCCACAGAATGGACATCATTCAAATCAACGACAATAGGATAAACGGTGCGCCGTAAGATTCAACTGCAATGCATTCCTTTGATGGATTTTGTACCATACACATTGCCAGGATGTGGAGTGCAACAAATCGAAGTGAAAATGAAATTTCGACGTGAAATATGTCAAGTCGACAGAACGCTTAGTTACAACTGTTATCACAGCTACGTACCTACCACCAACAATATGTCGGACTTTACTTCGTTCAAATATCACGCACATTAATTTCCATATGTAGTGCAGAGATGTGAGCATTTCACCGTCTTGTTTTGCATGTTAATTTCACACTGTGCATGGGCTTCCCCCTGGATTACATGATACACTCTCCGTCCTATATTAATGTCTTATATTTTTGCACATTTTTATGCATCAGAAAAAAATCCTTCTCAATTGAGCTTTCTTCTAATCTGCCTTTGCGATCTTGGAGTATGTGGTCAAAACCTCAAGTTAATCCATTCAGTACTGTCGATATGACAGAGATTTTTAGCGAGGGTCCCCTGCCTAGTGAAGTTCGAATTTTCCCTCTAAAGCGACCAAAATTTCCTTTCGTTCAACATTCAAAGGGGTGGGCGGATCACTTGATCTTCTACGAAATTATTATTTGAGAGTTGTAGAACCCGATATTTTCTATTCTGACGTTCTTCTGTAATTTTGAGACCGTCCTTTTAAACGTTTGTCTTCCAAATAAAGGATATTTAATATTGGATGGAGAAACCATCACCGAGACGTTACTCTGCTAGGTAGAATTGACACTAAATCCTGTAGAATCCCTGTTATCAGTTGTGCTTCGGATCCACTTTCCATTCCTTTTGTTTATGAGAGAATATTGCATTCGTGACGTATCTTCCAAATATCTGCCCATCGCAGGCACATTTCCTCCGAATTTCATGGAATTCTCCCAAATTGCAAGGAGAATATACTTGCACGACAATCTTCTCGAGGGTGAACTACCATCGGTGCAAATGCCTGGCGATCATTCGAGCAACGGTGACACATCAGGACACGGTACCAATGGGACCACAAATGAATCCAGCACAGACATCGAGGCTGAAGATGAGGAGTACTGCTCTGGTGGCGACGGAAACAGTGAAGAGGCGAGCTTATATTTAGATGATTCTCGGGAAGAAGCCTTAGAAGAAACTCCACTGTTTTTGAGGGAATTCACAACTTTCAATAACCCATGTACATGTGGGGAGTGGGATGAGGATCTGTTTGTGAGGCTCTTTGGAATAGACTCCTTTAGCCAAGGAACTCGTCTGGGGACTTCTTGCAGCCAAGAATGCTCTGCCGAAGATCCGCTACAACCTCTCGATACCACCGATGTAACGGGTGAGGTTTGCTCAGCAGTGAGGGAGTTTCTTCGCAGAAATTGTTAAGGTTGGAGTAATTTTTAAGTCTGGCTCAGGATCTCGTCGTGTATTACGTGCATGGAATGCAGATGAAGCTGCGCAGTTTCAATCGGCACAACGAAACTTTGTTGTGGACAATAATCTTATACCTATCCACCGTGTCAGATTACATGGCAAATATTTCGCTGTTGTGTAAAAGTTTCTGAGGCCCTGTCAAAATTTATTGAAATGATATTTCGTGCAGACCAGATCTTCCACAACGTGACAGCCCCTTGTGAGATGGAAATACTGAGAGCTTCCAGCTCCGAATGCGTGTGGGAAACCCTAAATGCCAAGAAACCATATTGAAAACGCATATGAAGAATAGCCATTGAGCATATCTATTAAAATGTCCCGCCTTACGATCTGGGGCATCGCCAAGGCGTGATTCGCAGCAGACGGAAATGTGCTGGCGACGCCTAAAATACCTTGGTCTCATAATTTTGAAGTAATTCGGGATATCAAAGAGAATATAAGACTCAATGTTGATGGATCAATATGTTTTGGAAATTATACCGCTGTGTGTAGATTAGTACATTGTAGCTCGCTCCCAAAATGGAATGAGAGCGCGGCGAGGAAATTTCTTATCACGAAGGGTTAAAGGGGTGGAATTTTCTGAAGAGCTTCAAGAACCAACATATCTGTGTCAATCACAATAAATCAACCAAGGTAATAGTTGCGCGCTGACTTTGAAATTTCCCCAAGGCCATGTGCATGTAGCACAATGGCGGTGATGCGGAAAGTGCGATCTTTACCATATTCGATTTTCAAATCTCATGGAATCAGGCGTGTACCAGTTGCGATATGGAATCGCCTAACCCCTCTCCCCCAAAAAACAGAAAAAAACGGAACACCTGTACAACGTACCGTGTTCTACGTAAAATTGGCCACATATCGCTCTGCTTAAAGTATTTTCTGCCCTGGATTTTGCCGGCGCTCAATGTTGCATGTGCATGTGCAGGTTTAATGGACATAAAGGAAGCTCTGTCGGTGGATGGCACATCGTCGGCCGTCAGAGATGGCTTGTCTCGCACCTGGGTTCCTCTCAGGCCTCCTTGCAGCGAAATTCATCCAAATTGCGATGCTTGCACATCATACAACGAAGTTGGCGGCTGCGCATCTGTGAGTGCACCACAAATCATCTTCACGGGCGTGAATGTGCGATCCACAATACATGCGTGTTACAAATTTCCTCATGTGCATGGACTCTGTAACACACAAAACAATGCTGTGGACAATTCCCATCATTCGAAATTTCTCGCTTCAAATGAGACAGATTAATAACTGCAATTCACCATTGCGATTTTTCTTCGACGCATGAATTAACATGACATCCAAATAGCTCCGAGATTTGTGCTCACAGAACGGCATGCTAGGAGCTCAACGCCTTGCTGCTTCGTTGCAAATTGAGCAGCTGTATGCTCAAAGGTATATTGCTGATATGCACTGACAAAATTCCGCAACCACTCGTTACAGAAATCCATGATAGCGTGTACGGGCGATCCAGCTGATTCGATGAGCGCTCATACAATCTGGAATGTGCGTTACGATACCGTACGATACGCTGCACGTGCGAAGCATTTCTTCCAACTCGCCAAATATATTTCTGAGGCCCCAAAGTATATCAAATTAACGAGACACTCATGTCACAGGAAGCCGGGGACTCTGCAGAATACTGCAATTATGCCTTCGTCACCTGCAGAGACGGTATCGTCATAGGACTCGAGTTTCCGGAGAACGACCCGGTCAGCATTGCGGATCTCCTCGAATTAAGACTGACACTTTCTCATTTGGAAAATCTTGCTTTTGCAAACGCGGTGCTCTCATCGGGAGCCTCATTGCCGGGATCTTGGGGGGAGGATTTGAGGAACCTGAAGTCGATGGTGTTGTCTCTGTCCGGGTCTGATGTCGGGGCGCTGCCCGAGCAATGGTCGCAGCTGAGTGGCCTGGAAGAAATGACACTGAAAGATTTTTCGACCGACGGTTGGTAAAACAATGAGATCATTATCGTGCATGTATTTTCACTGCGCACGTTGGCCGTGTATGCATGTGTCTGCTGAGTGTAGCCACATTAGTCGCGCGTGTCTAATTTACCGTCATCAAATTTCGCATTGTGATTTATGCGTCTTGCAACACTAGCATGGAGGTAATAGGACCAATAGCACCAATATCAGGGAAATTATTTCTTCTGTAATGCAGTAACAACTGAAGCGGGCGTGTGTGCATTAAGATGGGACTTGCAGGGACATCGACTGCACCTCATCTGCATCAGTGGTGCACAATAATTTCGAATTATCAGTCGAGCTCGAGTAATGAGACTATCCTCTCATTGGCTGCTTGCAGTAGTTAGAATCCCCATTCAAAGAACGGCATAGCCACCAGAACATTGAAAACAACGAATACATCTCGCCACTAGGACAAAAACAATCGCTGAACCAAAAACCAGACGGAAGAGTCACCAAAACGTACATCATGCCATATCACTCGACACTCCGCTTCGTTGGTGCATTCAAATTTATAACCCCTTTCCAAGGATTTCTGATCCTCCCGAGTGACAAGAGGTGGTCAGGCATTCCAAAATATACACAGTGCAAAACTTGACGCCGGGGAATCACATGTAAGGTAGAGAAACACAATTGAAATCAAATTTAGCTCACAGAAACAACTACATCTTTTGCGTTCGCGTATTGACAGGTGCGCTGCCCTCGGCATGGGGGAGCTGGGCCAATCTGGACAAATTACATCTAGAGAACATTGCCGTAACGGGGTCGCTTCCGACCACATGGGAATTCCCGTCTGCGTCCAATATTACAATGCGAAATATCCGCGGATTGGAAGGCGGCCTGCCGCAGACGCTGACGGACGTTTCCCCAAACTTGACGCACTTCGAACTGAACAACCTGAGCCAAATCTCTGCCACGCTTGCTGAATTTCACATTCAAGAAGGTTCCAGTGGAAGCAACCTGAGGGAGCTGATTCTAAGGGACTTGGGGCTGGCGGGGTCTTTAGAGGAGCTGAGCCTGTCGGCGGCCCCGCATTTGAAGCGATTGGTGCTGAGTAAGAACAGAATCGGCGGACCTCTTCCAGTGATGTGGGAGGAGCTTGACACAATCCAGGCCCTCGAGTTGGACGATAACATTTTGGAGGGCGGCGTCCCAGATGAATGGCAGTCTCTGACGCGACTCACCACCGTGAACTTCAGCGCGAATGAAGATCTCTGCGGGGATCTCCCTGCCTGGTTTTCACAGGCGTTCGGTGGAACGCTGCAGGTGGTCGCGGAAGGTGGGAACAACGACAAGACCCTGGATGGCAATGTCTTACTCGATCTAGATATCGGGGCGGTGTGGACACAGTTGGCACAATGTTTCGGGGATTTGAAAGCTCCCACGCATTTGCACCCAATATTTAAGGAATGCGACGCACCTGCCCCAAGAGCATCGAGGAGATAATGCCGTGTATTTTTCACCCCATTCAATTGTAGTTCGATCTTTTCTTGGAGGTAAATAGTCGACGCCAAATACCTGTCACAAATTACAAGCCTCAAAAGCGGGGGTGAGTACGTGGTGGCTCTCACCGATCATCTTGTGTCCGTACTCGTTGGGTAAAACCCCTTTTGTTCTTCAATTGGGGGTAGAATTGTTGGTCCCCGAAAGTGCCACCCCATTTCCAAGGCTGGATCATAAACAAAGCAGAACCAAAGCATTACCACCGAATTAGTTTATTTGCACGCGGATTTGAGAATATAACAGGTTAGGGCATTTCCCTGAAGGCACCAAACGACGCAAGTTGGTGAGGCTGCACGAGAGCATGAGCTCAAGTTGGTCGCGGTCGCGCGCTCCCGGCGAGTCCTAATCTGACAATCTGCAGTTCTCTGGGAGAGCGCACAGCGGCCATGGTCGCTGCAAATTGGCTAATTGCCTGTTGGCCGACAAGATCGCCCGAATCGGCCACAGGTGTCGGAATTAGAAATGCGCGTTTCCACAACTGTGACGCCGATCGCAACTCTCGAGGTGATTGAACTGTGTTCAAGTTCTCCCTTGGGCGCAAACCTAGAATCGCAGTTGGCTGGAAAACGCGGCCTCCTTTCTCAGCGCAGCCACCTCTAAATCGCCAAGGGCGACGCTCTGCGCTTGGTTCGGATCAACATATCGCCTCCGACGCACCGCCAAAATTTGCGTGGGAGGTCGATTCCGGCGACCATTGTACAAGGAGATACTGGCGAACATGTTGGGTGGCAGGAACCCGGTATATCCTTTGAACCTGGGCAGCACCAAGACCAAATGTTGTGTTGGCGACCGACAAACATGTTCAAACGCAATCCTCTCCATAAAGATCGTGGAGACTGATTCTGGTAATCTTCACCTTGTGGCTGTGGATACAGCGCATCTGCCGCCATTATAGTATTGTCACCTAACTAGGTGAAGACCGGCAGAATCAGGCGTCGTCTCTAGCGCGGGCACTGCGTCTTGCCTGCAGCGCCAGTGCGCGACATTGCAGCCGCTGTTTTTCGGCTCACGTGGCAGAATGTGCGAGAAGAGTTGATGTAGAACGTCGTTGAAAGGAGACACTGATCTGGGTAATCCGAACAGTTTCGCCTGCACCGCATACCTGCACCAGTCTCACTGCACGAAAACACCATTTTCCGATTCCATGTGCTGCGTCATTCTGACAGTTGTCGATACGACAATATGACGGTTGTTGCAATAAGTATCGCCATAGCGGCGATTGCGATGCCATCAATGCAGCTGCGATGACGCCAATTAATGTCAACTGGCGTGTCAGCTGGTATCGCAAAAATGGCGTTTCCTAGCGGCAATTAGGCGAGGTACCGTAGGTAGAGATAGACAATAATATCAGCTGGTCGAATGCACCGGCATTGGATACAGTGCAGCTTGCCTTAGGAGTGGAGCTCCCTTTCTTACGTCGGAAGCATACCCATGGAAGATACAAAGTATGAAAAGCTGCAGCATGCTGGATTTTGTATTTTTGAAATGAATTTCCAATATGATATGGAGATAAACAAGGTTTCGGAAATATTTCCATATTGTGAATCATATACAAACATATATGAAGGGCAAGTATCTTTCAGACCCGCGTCAACCGCCGGATCGGAAGTTTCCAGCGTTACATGAAATACGTGTACGACTGCCGTTTCCTAGTCATTCTAAAACTTGTTTAGTCAAGAGTTTACACATTCTAAATATTCCCATGTATTGTACACCACTCAGTATCCGTTTACCAGTACGCCATTTACACCACTCAAAATAAGTTTCTGCATAGAAACGCTTCGCGTAAATAGCGCAAAAAAGCAGTGCGCAGCCATATGATGAATCGTGTCCTGGACATAGAAATAATCTCCTGCTGGTATCAATACTGTGAAACTCAAAAACAATATTGCCTACATGGCGAGGACTTGCAGGCCATTTCGATATCAAGGGCAGATTTGTCAACTTGACATTCCCAAAGCTTATCTTGAGCAATACCACATCTCCATGCTTTGTAAAGAATGCTCGAATTCCAGCTCAACTCTACATATGATTCGATAGAGAGCATCGTACTTGGAAGCACTGAATTGCAGCACTGATGTTTTGCAAACAACATGAAGATTTGCGTATTTCGAGACTGTGGAGAGGAGTTCCGTTGTGTGTTCATTGTCCTCACGGTTGGTGTTTTTTTCGCAGGAACTCTGCTCGGAGAGCCCTGCGATCCTGTCCTCGCTGAAATCGCCAACTATTTGCAGCTAAACTACACAGAAAGTGCACGTATAGGGGACGTAATTGGAATAGCGGTTTTCCTGCCGTACGGCAACACAGGGAACTATGAACTTCAAGTAAAAAGTAAGTCATGGAGACATGCACTTCCGCCGCGAAGCCCACATTCGTGTTCCATCATGAATTCACTGTGCATTTGCTTGAAATAGTTTAAAACATCGGGGCAATGAGCTCCTGTTTCATCAATGTAGGCGACATGTCAAACTGCTGGGACATGTTTTGGAACACAGCATGCTTGCTTTACTGTGCTTTAGGGGAAAACTCGGAATGCTGATGCACATCACAACTTTGGAAGTTAATGCTTGGACTACCATGTTAAAGGGGAGAGAACATGCGCATCGTAATATCACCACTGATTTCATGCATCCAAACGTGTCTTGAATTCCAACGTTTGCTCTGGAATGGCATGTATTGGGCAAAATCGTCAATCCGATAATATATATAAATTCACTGGAAGCATGCAATTATTCTGAGTTGCATTTCTGGTCTCTGTCCTATTTCCACTCATCAGATTTGCGCAGCAAGTCCGTAGAAGCAATTGCTCCGAATTCAAAACTTTCTCGTGCTGGAAAAAACTTGCAAAGCTTCGCGCCCCTTTAGGCAAATGATTATGGCATCATTTAATCTAGAACATCGCGTCAAAGGCAAACTTTAACGGACATAATTCTGTGCACTGAGGATCGTATTCAGTGTTGAAAACCGTTTGAGCGCAGGATCGGACCGTAGTGCGGAAGTTCTGGCGGATTCATTGACGAGAGACCCACCAGGAGCTGCCGCAGCCGACCAAGAAGCGGACAGGTTTGAATTCAGCTACATGGCCCGGTACCAGACATCATCACTGAAATTCACCTTGCTCGATGGAGATAGCACAATTGCCCAAGAAACGCTCATAATATCAGGGATAGAACCCAACACAGTGGATTTCGGTACGTCGCTGGCTTCCATCGAGTTATACCTCAACGGGGCCAGCGAAAGACAGAATTTTTCAAACGGGGTGGGCTACGATGTTTGGAGCGGAGTGGCTCAAGAATTTAGGGTGCCGGTGTACGTCACCCATGGGAGGCAAGTCACAGGGGAGCCGAGTCTCGAGGTCCGATTGACAGCCATGGAAGTGGATGCTTCCGGAGATGTCGTGGGAGACGCCGTCTCCTGGCGAGGGGAGTGGTCGCGAGAGCACGAGGTATCATCACTGCGAAATCTTGTCGCCACAACTGGTGCAAACACAACCTGCCGAACTGGGTATCTTGTTGTGCATAAAGAAATGTTAAAATTTGACTGTTTGCTTACAAATTTGGTATGTTTATCGCACAATATTAATGCTTTGGATGTCTGGCGTTGGTGCTATTCGGGCGTTGGTGCAATTCTCCCGTCATACAGTCTCTCGACTCGCCAGTCAAATGGAGTTTTCAAGCGCCTGTTGCTCCCGTCAATATGTAACCTGGGGAGGCCGCGACGATCTGTCATTACGGAATGGCGCCATATCCAGGATACGTAAGTTCCCGATATTCTTTCGTGCGACTACATAATGAGTGAAACTTGGATCTAATATTATAAGCTGGGAACGCGGCTAAGAGCGCCCCGGAAATGAATTTTTTAAAGTCTGACTCAGCGTTCTTGTGTAAGAATCGACCCCTGTGACAGGGGGTACGTGAGTGGCGGGGCTCTCCGAGTCGGGTGCTGGGTCGGTGGCTGCGCTCGAGGGCGGCCGACGGCAGGCGCGCGGCTATCGGTGCTGTGGCTGCAGCGCGCCGTGCGCGCTTGCGCTCGAGGCGCGCGTTCCCGACCCGATTCCGCATCGTCGCGGCGGCAATGGAGACCATCGCCGGCGCCGATGGTCACAACGGCGATGGCCCGCGCCCAAACGCGCGGCTCGGTGTTGCCGTTCCCGCGAGGGCTCCAGTCGAGCCGCGGAGGTACTCCAGAACCTTCCAGCGCTCTGCTGTGGCAGGCATTGGCGCAGCGACCGCGGCACCGGATGCAATCAGCGCGCCCCTCAAGGCCAAACGTTCGGGGCCCCCGGGCCCTGGAGTAAAGTTCTGGAAAGCGAAGAGCGGGTGTGCAGCTCAAACTCGGGTTGGGTTGCGTGCTTGAGCGCGAGCACGGGGTGGGGCATAGACCTCCGCCATCGCGATCACAGCGCGCGGTGTGTGTTAATCACGAGCCATGAGTGTCAAATGTGCTTTGGCCAAAGCCATGGGTCGATTGAGGGCCATGCGGCTGCGGCGATGGCTTGCACATCACGCCCGTGGCGATGGCACGCGACGGCGACGGCGGTGGGCGATCCCGGCAGAGGCCTCGCCGAAGCCAGCACCGTCTCTCGAGTCGCGGAGTTGTGCATTGAGATAATGGGACAGGGTTCCCCTTCGCGTTGGCGATGACGGCCATCGCCAGCGCCGATTGCCACAGCGGCGATGGCTCGGGTCCCAAACTCAACAGTCGAAGTTGCAGCCCCACACGAGGGCTCCCTCCGGCGCGGGGAGCTGATCCCTTTCCCTGCGCGCTCTCTGCCGCGACAGCCATCGGCACGGCAATGGCGGCACGCGAGGCAATCACCGCCCACCTCAAGGCGAGGCGTTGCGGCCCCTAGGCCTAGAAGTGAGTTGGTGTGTTATTGCGGAGGTCGGTGGCGTGGGTCCCGCCCAGCCCGATGGGCGTGCTTGAGCCCGAGCACGGGGTGGGGTGAACAACCCCGCAACTACAGCGCGCGATGTGTGACAATCACAAACTGAGACTGTCGTATGCGATCCAGCATCCGTGCGTCAATCAGTCAATCTGGCTGCAGCGGTTGTTTTGCAATCCAAACGTGCGGGTGGAAACAGGATCCGCGGGAGGGCTTCCCCAGGATTTGTTGCCGAAGGAACAACATCAACTGCGCAGCCCAGGCACCGAGTGAGCAGGCTCTTAATAACGGATGAAGCAGGAACGAAAAAGTGCAGAACGTCGGGGCCGAAGGCCCGACTTCTGGACTGGTATCGCATACACTTGATACTCCGCTTTACTTCAAGGAGGACATGGACAGCGTCCGATGCGTATAGCGCAATTTTAAAATTAATGTAAGCCCCCGTTCGCCCCTTGATCGATATGAATCGCCAAGCAAATCGATCAGCGCATGCAACATACGGGGCGCCTTCAAGGCGGGGTGGTGATGTTCATTCGCATAAGGAATTCTTTTGCGCGTCAGGTAGTGTATTGTGTCGATTTGATGCGCACAGCGTCAAGCTTATGCCGATGCCACTTTAACTGAGAAAAACCAAGTGATAACAGGACTAGAACTCAAATCCTCAAGTCTTCAAGGAAATAAAACGGCCATATTTGCGTCCAATATTGAGAGTTAAACATGGGATGCTTGAAACGACTAAAGGCAAAAAGAACAGCCATAGAGTCAATCAACATTGACATTTGGGAGACCCGCTCTAAGTTTGAGCGCTTGAGATTTTCCCGAAGAATCCATAATCTGTCTTACTATTATATATTATTACTATTACTATTATTGTTATTGTTATTATTATTACTATTATTATTATTAGTAGTAGTAGTAGTAAACCTATTTAGTTGCCGCGATCATTGGCAGTTTGGGTCTCTGTTATTTTGCTTCCATTGCGTTGTTCCTACATTTCACTGGCATCAAGCACCATTTGAAGATGCCTCCTGCGATGCCTACTTGACGCCAAGCAGCACCATCACAGTACTGGAAACGACACCCGAAACAATTGGAGGGAATGCATTGGTATTATAATGATTGTGCAGCTGGCACCGACAAAAATATGTTTCCCAACTGATATTTCCAGCATCAAATGGTGCTGGGCTTCAAAAAAGCCTAAAATTACGGTCCCTGAGGAACTTCAGCTCGACAATCATGAATAAGGGCTCTGTGTCGATGTGGCGAGATCAGGGATACCAGCTCATCCGGATGAGCATGGGATCCCATGCCTCCTACATTTCAAGGCGGAAACCAGGATTGGGTGATTTGCTTGCTACGGGACGCCGATTCGATTCATTGACAACCCGGTGGTTGTCATCATGTGTGCATCCCTTTAACTTCTTAATTTTGAAGTAACATTTCACCTGTTCAAATGACACAATGACTCGTTGCTTGTGGCGAACTCACGGCTGCAGCTTCAATTCCAATCTGACTCACGCATCGTTGCCTGTCAGAATTACATCGTGTCTGCCACATTCGATGGCAATCGAAACTTGAGAGCAGAGCTGGCGCTAATACACAGCGAAGGCAGGAGTGAGTCGATCACCAGGGCGCTTAGAGTGATGCCCGTTCCAGTGGCAGATGCAGCAATGTCTTCCCTCGTCGTTCAAAGGGATGGCGAGGAAACGGGAACCTTCAGAGTTGGCGAGACCGTCACGATTGTTGCTGAATTGTACGACGAGCTCTACAGGCCGGCGTACACAACGGAAGGAGTGCAGCTGATTGTTCGAGGTAACCAATCTTGTCGCTTCACCGCAATTGAGGGGGTGTCTTTGCAGTGCTCGGCATCGTTACGAAATCCGCACTGTGGATTGCTTCAAGGAAATTCGGTACTGCACTAGTGCTGAAGGTTAGTGTGAGGATTAAAGGAAGACTAACACTTCTTAGTATATAGAGGCATTTTGATCTGCACTCATAAGAAAAATTTGCACATGCACGTTTCGGAACTTCAAAATATTTGAGTTGTATTAGAATTGACGCAATTTTCTGCATTGTTTCTTTGTTGAACAAAGCGGTATTATTGACTGTTTTGCAGTGCTAAGCATACAATGCTGAACACTGATATCCTGAAGATCTTCGCATGTCATATGGCATTTGCTCACGTTAAGACCACAACTTCATCTTTTCGGCTCAACGGAATTTAAATAATACTTCCTCTGTCCAAGATTAATTGTCCTCTATTTGAAAGACAGAACTCGTTACAAGGACTGCCTCAAAATTGAGAACAAGTTTCGGGAACTGAAAAATTAGGTTGCAAAACCCTCAACTACTAATTTTCAAGAATAGAAAATGAGACACGAGCCCTTTGAGCATTAGGTGAAAGGTAAATTTTGGTCATTTTTGGCCCCAAATACCGACGTTCACTAGGTAAAAGACCGCTGGTACAAAGAACTGCCAAATCCTTAATACTTAGTGAGTTGACTTGAAACTTTTATGTAGTATGATCCAGACTTATAAGCACAACTTTGGGCGAAATTTCATTGAAAACTGATGTAAGTACAATGGAGAAGTCGTGTCCCATAGTCATAGAGGACAATTGTTCTTGGACGGAGAAAGTAATTAAGTCGTAAATGGGAATAAGATATGCTTGCAGTCATCGCTAATCTTGGGTCATGAGCTGGAGGATGCCAACAAAACATGTATCCGGCCACAAACTCCTTATCTAAGCATTGCTAGTAGTACGCAATATACGCATTTGTATTGTGATGCAAAACCTCATGTATCCAATCAGTACTAAAATTGATACTTCAATGTCCAAGAACTGAATGTGCCAGGTGTGATGGCAGCTCTAGAATCAGCAACTCGCAAAGGCCTGCACTATTTTCAGCACTCACCAGCTTAAATATTTTGGAGGAAGTTGATTCAATGAATTGGCTGCAAACCGGAATGAATTTTAATTAGAAAAACTGCAGCTTCGAGTTATTTCGCCCAGTATCTGCAAGCTGCATAGAAGCAATCATTTTCCCTTTGTTGCAGATGCGTCAGGGGAGGGTCTGTACGGAAATAACCTGGAAGAAACCTTAGAGAGGGGACTGAACGCCACTTGGACCACCGACTTGACACTTCGCAACGAGGGAGATCTTGAAATCGACTTGCTTGCCGACGGGGAGCGGGCGGGGAGCGCAACCGTGGAGGTGGCGGGAATACTGCCCAACAAAATAGACACGCAGAAGACCGTGATGTCCACCACGTTCCTGTCCTCGTCAAACGACAACTCCAGCGGGATCGGCTCCGAGCGGGACGTGCTCGTGGAAAAAGGCGACAGGTTCACGTTGACGATTCCGGTGAAGAGCGTATACAACACCTCCGTCGTCGGCGACGTCGACGGCGGCTTCTCCATATCGCTTCTGCTCGTGCCGTCGAATGTGTTCGAGGCGCTTCAGGGCGGGCAATCAGATCGCCGATTGCTGCAAAACGGGGGTGGCTCAGCAGAGGAAGTGGCGGGGTCCTTGGAATCCGGCTCCGGGGAGTCTTCGAGCGCACAGCAGGGAGGCGCGGACAGGAGCTTCACGAGAGAGGAGTTCGTCGCACTCTCGGAGCTGCCGGGTGTGATACAGTACCAGGGGCAGTGGTCCGAGAGGGAGGAGTCTTACACGGTATCGGGGTTCCTGACAGAGCCCGACTTATACCACGCGGTTCTGGGCGCGGAGCGCCTGGACACAGAGTCCTGGGCGTCCCTGTACTTCTTCGTGAGCGTCCTGGAGGAGGAGGAGAGCGCCGAGCGGCCTGCGTTCACGGACGAAAACCCCCGCATCGACGGAATCGCAACATTCGAAGAGGGCCTGGTCCAGCGCTACGCCGGAGGCGAAAGGAAGCTGCGGGCCGACATCGAGGCGGCAATGGAGGTGTCCGCCAACGTCCCTCCTGGGCACGTCCTGATCAATGGGGTCGACGCGCCCTCCGGGGCCGTGAACTTCACTGTCTACTTTCCCGCGGGGTCCGGGGTGTCCGTCGGGGGCTTTGCGGGTTTCGATCCAAAGACCCTGTTCCTCACCATGCTCGAAGAGAGCCCCTCGTCGATATTTACCAGGGCGGGGCTCGAGGACCTCGCGGGATCGGTGAGGCTCGTGGAGCTGGCGGATGGCACGAACAGTGCATCTGAATTGGAGGAACAGGATGACCTGGAAGAGGGGCCCGAGGGCGAGGAGGAGTTTTTCGTCCTGCTGGAAGCTGTTGAAGAGGAAGAGAAGGAGGAAGCGGATTTTGCAAGCGTCGATCTCGATGCCTTGGAGGCCGAGGCAGTTGAAGTAAAACAGGTGCGCACGGCCTGAAAGCAGTCGGGTATCAGATATTGCAGTTTGAACTCCTCTGCCTCGGGTAAATGTGCGAATTTAGGAAGGTATCTTGACATTTCAGAATGAGAATGAGACTCACATACTACAGCATCGAAATTGGAAAAAGACAGGCGCCGCAGCATCAAAGAAAATGCGTTCCTTTGAAAAATCCGGTCAGTTATTGTGCTTCGCAAACCAATGAGCAATGTGCCGAAGCGCACCCACATTCCTGGCGCATATATGCTGGCCCGACCGAGGCGTAGGGAAATCGATCTTGGATGTCGTGGAGAGTCTGGCATAAATGCTGTGTCAGAGCGGCTGTGCAATCTCTATTCTTTCGGGTGTGAGGGGCTCCCCAGCGCAATCTCAAACGCCATTCTTGGCGGGATCGGTAAGACCCTGAAAATTGCCGAATTTTCGGCCTGAATCATGTACTGCCAATTTATTGCAAACCCTCCGGTTTCTGCGGAAATGCGATGGCATTTTGTAAAAACACTGTTGTTTGTCTCATCGTTGCTTCAAAGATACTTCATTGAAAATAAGGTAAGATAATCCATGACCGAAAATATAATAAGATGTTATAGTTTGAACTACAGAAAAAAATTTAGATGTGATCTCTTAGACAGACGCGCCTGCGTCTAATTCTCATTGTCAGCATTCAATAGGATATAATGTTGGGTTAATGGATTTATCTGTTCTGAAGAAAGCAACATTGATCGGAGGTTGAAAGTATGTTGATGAAATAATGAATTCAGAGCATGTATGCTACCATCGTGGTTGCATTCGTGAAATGTATAGGCGCGTATATGAGGACGTGCATACATTGCAACAATCTGTTTCAAAATGCCAATAGCACCGCTTCAAATTTTCAGCAAGAAGAAAGTGCGTTTGGTAAGAGGAGGCAGTATCTGTTGCATGCGAGCACAGGTCATATTCCTGGACGAGGTTTTTGAGGCAGAAGAAGAAGATGTGATAGAAGAGGCGACAATTGATGATCTTCTGGAAGCGCTGGATATTCAGTTGGAAGACGGCCCTCCGTCCGTAACCCTGCTGGGAAGTCCGACAGTGATGGTATATCAGCTGGAACAATACGTAGAAGAAGGTGTGCTGGTGGAGGATGTTCTTGACGGCGTCATCTTGGACTACGTAACGACCATATCGATCTGCAGCAAAGCGACATTCGAGTTGCTGAGCGAAGGGATCCGGACTTTGGAAGATGCAGAGTGCGCCGATGACAATCTAATCATTGTCAACACCACTGATCCAACGCCTGAGGGAGCTGTTTACGTAATTGCCTACAACGCGCAGGACAGCTCTGGAAATCAAGGCGAGACGGTGTATAGATCGGTGGAGGTGGTGTCTATATGCGAGCCAATGGAGTCATGGTGCCACGAAGAGGGGGTTTGCAGCCAGTTTGGAGGGGTGAGATCCAAATGTACTGCATTCGAAATTTCAATGCAGACGGAACATTGAGTCCAATGGGTTATGTTGCTTAAAAAAATTGTAGGTTTCAATAAATCATGGGCCCTGCAGGCATTTGATTATCACAACATATCTCAAGAGATTATAAAAATCCACATTGCATTGTGTTCTTGAGGCACATTGCCGTTTCACAAGGAGTTACGAGTGTCCTTTGTTCGCTACGGATGCCAGAAATCTGATCTCGTGAAATAACGTCTGGCCAGTATTCAAATGCCAAAAATTGATCAAAGCACTGCTAATATTGCACGGTTGGTTCCATTTTCAACATGTTTGACGGCAGTAAGATATGTGTTATGTCGCTCCAAAATTGCGGAACAAGTTCGAAAACCGAATTCTATGAATTACGCACCAGCGCATTTTCACGTTTGGTTGCCACTTCTTGAAAGATATGCCTCGGAGGGGGAGAAGACTCAGGCGGCGGGGAAGCCATCGAATACGGTTATGGGTACGAATACGAATACGATGAAGAGGATATCAGCATTTTGCTTGAGGAGGACAGGACTCCTCCCTCCATGATATTGAGAGGAGATGGTCAGCCAGCCATCACGCCATCGGGGACTTTTGTCATGGTGGACAACGTCATCGTTGGAACCAAGTGGACCGACCCTGGGGTGGAGGCCTACGACGAAGTGGAAGGCAACCTAACACGTGAGAAGCATAATTTCACCCACCTGGATGGGGATGATATCATGATATTTGTGCGTCTTTTGAGACGATTGACCAATGCACGTCGGAATCTTCAGTAGGAAGTGAGAAACAAAAGACACTTGCTTCCAAATAGACACACCATGGGTGGTTGCACTGCCCTTTGATGTAGCAATTTCGCTCTGCTAATGCGTGTGTTCGCGAAGTTGTATTCTTGCCTTTGGAACCCCGATATCTTGTGGTTGAGCGACAACCACTGTTCTCTGCATTATTTCCCAGTAGCAATCCATCTCGGAGCCGTGATACGCTTTGTTTTGTTTTCGCGCCCTTTATCGCGTACCAGATGCAAGGGCTGTGTTTCGCCATTTCATGGCAAATGTAATCGACGGATTTTGATGATACGCGCCGGAATGAGACTGACACCGGAATTGGTTCTTCGCCCCGCAACGATGTGGTAGCCATATTGTGGCTGAATGTGACCTGCAGATGCCGTGTCAGCTTTTGGCGCTGGTAAGGTGGACACAACCCTTCCCACGGCACAGGGAAGACAATACAGCTATTCTATAGAGTACACTTGCGAAGACAGCTCGGCCAACATTGCGCCCACTGCACAGAGGTGGATTCGAGTTTCCTGTCCCAACGAAGAAGACTTGTGCACAGATGCAGGTGCGCGATTTCTTCGCCATGTAGCAAAAACCCTTTTATGAAACACATGTTCCAAAGGAGGAGCTTCAGCGCAAATGGAAAATTGTGGGCAGACAGCAATCTGAACAGTGGCAACCTGTTGATTTGGTTAGCATCGCATGTGCTTTATTCCATAATATTGTGCCATCTACCACCAAGAAAGTACAAATATGGGGCGCTGATCCGTACATGCGCGAAATCGAGGCCAAGTACAGAAATTCACACTAGATTGATCTGAAACACACTAGGAAAAAGGGACAAATAACACGTGTTCAAATAACACGTGCAGTGTTATTACCGTGCAGAACTTTGATGAAATGTGGTTTATGTGTTTTCGTAAAAGTGTTATTTGGTCCTTTTCTTACTAGTGACATGGGAACTTCGGCGTGACGTCCGCGTTTCTGAAATTCCCTGTCTCTCCCATACGCCCGAAGACTTGATCCACTGCGGGCCGCGTTAACGCGTACCAGCAAATGTGCCAAATTCAAGTGGAATAAATGCTTGCAATCGCTCCACGAACGAACAATCATGGACCATATAATCGCCTCTCAACTCACATACACAGTGTAAGGTTGGTCTAAACCATCCATTTGGTCACATCAATTGTCCCACATTGAAATCTCGCGCACTTTGCAAAGTGTTTATCCAATTGGATAAAGTATTTGCTGGAATCTCCTCAGCATGGCTGAAAATAGTGTGCAATTAACTGCAGCATCGCAACACGCATGTGTTACTCTTCTGGATATTTTCAATGTGTTTATGCCCTGCATTTTTAAGCTTCCGTTTATTATAGTGACACATTGTATGTATGTGAGTGCGTTGCGATTGAGCGGTTGTGAACTCCACCAGGCGGGAATCCAGCGTGCGCGGTCAATGGCATTTGCGGTGCGGCAGCCTCTGCAACGTCCGAGGAGGAGCCATTCGGCGAAGAAATCGACGAGGAAGAGGACAAGCCTCTGGACCCGAATCCCCGCGTGGTGGTGACGGGGCCAGAGAAAGTGACCATCGAGCAGGGGGCCGCATTCTCAAAGTGCCCAGCGAACGCGCCAATAAATATGATGTGCGACCGAGGGGCGGAGGCGTGGGATGCGGCGGACGGCATCCTCACCTCGAGAATAGAGCTGTGCTCGACGGAGGAAAAGCGAATTCGGTTCAGGTGAGCGCAAGTGCACGGCCTCACAACTGCGAGATCAACGTGGAATCACTACGTTGGTGTCGAAATGCAGTTACGGTGCAAGAGAGTGACGCTGGTCTGCATGTTGCCTCTATCAGTGCGCGAATATCCATATGCCTGTGTTGGAAAATTCGGTGTAGGAGCTTTTCTAGTTTGGTGATTCTCCGGGGAAATTCGATTTCACAAGCAATGCAGTTACGGTGCGCTGCACCTTGTAACGGCGCAATCTCATGCGGCGAAATGCTTTGCATCGCTCAAGGAGCTGCAGAAGATTCGAGACGAACATTTCTGCCACGCTGCATGGAGAGGTGTGCATTTCGAGCAATGATTTTGTCGTACTGTTTTGTTGCATGAGTGCGCCGAAACGGCCCCGACAGTAACAGCGGCCCAAGCTGCCGAAACGGCCCACCTTGAGCCGCGGCAACGAGCACAAGGTACCAAGTGCAAGTAAGGTGGGCTGAGGGCGTGTCCCTGAACCTGCCGAAATGGAGTGTGCCAACGATTTCGGCAACGATCTTCAGCCGAAATGGCTGAAGCTCAAGCCAAAAACGGCCAAAACAGCGCTCATTGGGGGTGCTGGGCGTCCCCCGCGTTACCGAAATGCAGCCGAAACGCCTATTGCGGCAACAATGGGCAGCCAAAATGGCTGCACCTCGAGCTGAAACGGCCCAATCGTGGTCGATTGGAGGCGCTGGTGGTCCCCCGCTTGGACGAAATGCAGCCAAAACGCCCATATCGGCAGCGAGCTTTGGCCGAAATGGCTGCCACTCGAGCCCAAACAGCGAAAGCTGGGTTGGTGGGGCCTTCTGGAAGTCCCTCACGTTTACGAAATGCAGCCGAAACGGCTAAAACGGGGGCGGCCGTGGGGTGGCGGGCACCCCTGCTCTGCCGAAATGGCTCGTGCACTCCCATTTCGGCACCGATCTCCAGCCGAACTGGCTGAAGCTAGAGCCGAAATGGCCGTTTGGGGCTGTTGGGCGCCGTCAACCTTGTCGAAACGGGGGCTGCTGCTCCCATTTCTGCAATGGACTTCAGCCAAAACGGCTGAAACAGGGTCGGTCGTGCGTTGGCGGGCACCCCTGCTTTGCCGAAATGGTGCTGTTGCCACCATTTTGGCGACGGCCTTCAGCCAAAATTGCTGAAGCTCAAGCTCAAACGGCAGAACAGGGAGGGTCGCGAGGGAGGCCTTGGGCGTCTCCTGGCCTGCCGAAATGGAGTGTATGCACCACTTCGGTTGGCCATTCATCTCGATCTGCTGGCTGCGCCGGCACTTTGGCTCGCTGCGCCGCCGTTTCAACTAGCCTAGGCACCTTCCTCGTGCCCCCCTCCCACTCGTCCTCGCTGTTCCACCTGTTTCGGCCGGCGTTTTGGTCATTTAGGTGGTTTCTGCGCACTGTTTCCGGATCACTCTCGATGATCATCGATGATCTCGATGATCTCAGATCACTCTCGATAATTCGCCCGCACTGAATCAGACACCGTCCGTTCAGAGTGTGAAGCTGTAGTGGAAGCTATTGCGCAAAGGCCATTCATTGCCCAAATCGATTGGGCGCGCATGACGAGGAGCATCGCACCGTATGCCGCAGGTCCAACATTCCCATCAGCCTTGCCTGTGGCATCGACACTGATTTACCTGGAGAGTACAATATTACGTACTCCGTCACCAACAGCCTTGGGCTCACTGGCAAAGTCGACAGGATACTCGTGGTGTCATCTATATGCGAACCTGGAGAGAAGCTCTGCAAGAACAAGGTGAGGAAACGCGCAGCGCATTGCATTCGCGATGATCCACAGCAGGCGCCAGAAACTCGAGGACGGCATGACGCTGTGGGTGTGCATTCAAAGCTGGGTTTCCACCGCGGGAACACTAGTCAGGGCAGTCGCCTTGACATGAAAACTACGCTAAAATCATCGCATTGCGCGCTGTTACGCGCTGTTAGCAAGCTCCTACAGCTTCTATTGGACCCAGATCCAAGACTGATTCAGATCATGCAAGTAGTACGCCAAATTTATTCACACACTGTTCCAGCGTGAAAAAGCATGTTGACCACAGAAAAAGCGAAACAGTTTGACGAGCAACTTTCCCTATGCTGAACACAGCAAAATACGCTATGCATGGGTTCAAGTCCTTAATTGAGAAGACTTGCGTAGGTGGACTGCAGCAACGGGGGAGTATGCTTGGGTGAGTTCGACGGAGGTGCGCCAGCCACGGGGGCAGATGACGAGATCGAATCCGTGCCTCAGGAGCCGAACATTCATCTGGTCTCCTTCGGAGACGTCTTGGCTTCAAGAGTTAATGTGAAGCGGGGCATGAAAGGAGGGTATCGCCCCTGCGACGCCGAGGCCGAACAGCAGCCATCGGAGGCCCTTCCGTGCGAGTTGGGAGCAATTGCCTCTGACGGAGACACCGGAGACGACCTGACCGACGACGTGGTCGTCTGTCCCCCCGAAAGCTGTATCCCACCAAAGGTTTGAATACAGGCAAATAAGCAACTTGGGGGGTACAAGGGGATGCCAGTAACAGCAGCCCATATGAATGTGAAGTCTTGCCTGTAAATGGGCAAGCGCGTCACTGGATTTATCGCTCTGGTTGCGATGATTAGACACTGCAGGGTTTGTGAATTCAGACGTTCTCCAGATATCTAGTCATCAGCATAGGATGCGATGATTGGACACTGTAGGACTTGCGTGGACTCAAGCGTTTCCCTGATATATAGTTATCAACATAAGCACGCTGCACATTTAACGACTGACAGAACCTCATTAGATGAGTGGAACACTTTCAGTTGCAAGCTATCATGCATCGGGCTGATGCATGAAGCCAGTATGCACTGCTCAGACAATGACAACTGGGACCAAAGCACATGTTGCCTTTGCCGTGCAGAGCTGCGCAAAGGGTGAACTATCCAGGCACAAGTTTCGTCTCAAAGGCCTCGCTGGTTGTGGAATAAACCTATTGGCACGAGTAGGGACCGTGTTTGACATCGATTTCTGGGTGTTTACCGACGGATCGCCGCCTTTGAGTGCCAAGGCTGTGAGAAGCGTTGTCGTCTCAGAGCCTTGCCCGTCCGCTGACGCCAGGAATTTCTGCAAAGGTATCTCCCCCTTGACAATTACAATTACATATGAGTGCTTTCAGCACATCGTGTGACAAGTACATCTTGTGACAAGTCCTGTACAGAAACAGTTTGCGCGCGTGCATCGAAAGTCAGCTCATCGCTGTAATTTTCAAAATTTCTTTCAACTGAACAATCTAAAATTGGCAAAGAAAAGCCGTTCTCCAAAAGCAGGATTACTCCCCAACGAACATCACCTACATTGTGTGCACACACGAGCCTCATTGGGTAGCAGAATACAGAAGGCACGACGACTAGATAATCTTGCATTTCCATGCACATTACATGGAGACAATGGATTCACTGAAAGAGGCAATCTTTATTGCCGAAGTTTTCTTGTGTGCACATAGAAGAGGTCCATAGTCTGTTCGATTGTTTCACCACCGGCATCACCTGCAAACTCCTATAACCACCCTTGCCATCCACGCCTTGATCATGGCGGTCCAGACCGCGCGCCCACGAAGACATCTAATGCCTGAAGTATTGAGACGTGTGCACCACAGTTGGGGAGGGCAGTGAATACTTCTGCAGCGGAACTCCGTGTGACCAGATCGGCATAATTCTATCGGCCTCTGGTGCCGAAGACGAGCCTCCGGAGCCACCGGAGATCCTGCTTCTCCCGGAGAATTCCTCAAACCCTATGTTGCTGGAGTACTCGGTAGGGTCAGCTTTCTACATAGGCCCTTGTCCCAGTGGCTCTCAGCGGGAGAACTGTGGGGCCACTGCCGCCGATGCCAATTCCGGAGAGGATCTTACACGTTTTCTGCAAATTTTCGATGTGACGCCGTGTTCTAGGTGAGATGGGTTTTTTTGTTTCAGGTTCCATCAACATGTTATGTCAGAAAACTCCACTGGGGATCAGATGCTGCTTATTTGTCACAAAGCCAATGCTCATTGCGGGACGGAAGGATATTGCAGACGAGACTGCTTCAGGTGGTACTTGTAGCTGCATGAATCCTATAATGGACTGTGGTCGAGAAGTTTCAAGCCGCCAGTGGCAACATTAATCGAAAGCATTGGCATTTCTCGTCCGTGCGGCGTGAACTTGCAGAGGCAGCTTTACAGCTCCTTTCATCTGTAGGATCCTGATGTCGAGGACGGCATGTCAGTTTCTACATAATACCAACCAGTGTGATTGTGGCTTTTCTTCACATGATTGACGTGATCTCCTGCCTGTGTGCGTGTTGGAAGGCAGCTGAAAATGTCACAGCGCCGAAGCCCTCTGGAGAGCAACTATCCAGCTGTAATTGCACAACAGACGTGATTGAAACGAGACCAGGAACATAAGAATCCGCAGCAACAGTACTCGTGAACGAGTAGCCTACCACCAATTTCAACTGAGAAACAGAACGCCTCCCAATCAGCAGTTTTTCCTAATGGAGCACACTATCCAGCAACCCATATTCCACACCAGCAATAGTCCATGTGAGCAATTTGCACGCCGGGATCACTGGGAGGAGCTCAATTTCCTTATTTTCAATCATTGAACCGCTTCGAAATCTTGCTTTTGTGACCTACAGAGCTCTTCTCGATGCTGGACTCTGCGGAAGCTGCAGTTTGGAGGCGTTGACCTTAGGAGTATGCTTGCCGGGAGTGTACAAATACGAATATAGGGTGGAAGACGAATCTGGGCGGGCTACAGAAGCTTCCAGGACAGTAATCGTCTATCAGAAGGGTACAGTAAGGACGCTTTACAACGTGCCAACAAATTTCTCCAGCGAGGAAGCGGCGCAACAGTACGGCGCTGAAGTAGTGAATGCATCGGAAGCGTCAAACACCGAGCTTCGCGAGGTGAGACACTTCACCATGAGAACTTTCGTCTTCCAAGCAGTCCGTGAAATTGCGTGGACATGCCTAGACAATCGTCAATGGATGTATTCAGTAGATTCAAAAGTTCATTATTTGGTCACGAGCGGAAGATCAAAATCGTGCCGAAACAAGGTAAATGTCATTTCAGGGACAGTTGGGTAGGAAAAGTGACTAAGCGCCAATTTTCGTGACAACGCTTTCCGGGCTTTGGCTCAATTACTCTTTCTACCACAGTGTATCTAGGCTGTTGGTTGCATTTATGCCTGTTGTCCAATTCCCCTAAGCCAATCCCAACTAGGCCGTAGTTATGAAAGCTTTGAGGAGTGCCCTGTCGATGCTGTTGCGAGGGCGGGGTGTGCAATGCCGCAAAACAGTTTTCTTTATTTATCATAAAGAAATGATTTTGCGATTCAACTACATTTTAAAAATTTTCTGGAAAACCTATGTCAACAGCTGAAGCCGCATTCGAAATGAATCCTTTAACCCAAAGCGACCCCCGTTGCAACGGGGTTCGTTCTGCGCTAATCGATTCATTGACGCAATTGCGTCAATTTTTTTAGATGAGCGCTGAGAGCACGTTGATTGGCAAACGCATTGGTGTGTATGCCTTGAACACTGATCACGTTTACATTTTTACGCGTAGAAATAGTTTTTACGTCTTTGCACGTAAAAGTGAGTGAAACAGAATAGCATGTAAATACAGCCCCGTATAGATAAGGACAATACATAAAGACTTATGGAGCCAGGGGAGTGGCAGCCAAACGCCCTGGAAGGGGCAGAAAACGAGCTTTTGTGACACTCCATCTTCACGCTTGCCAAGGCCGAGATGGATGTTGTGTTGCGGGCGCTGGAGATGGGGGAGGACTGGTGATTGTACACGGCTTTCATTGTGTAACCTGGGTGTCCCCGGGAGCCGCAGAAACGTCAAAATAGCCGTGAAAATAGACCTTTTCGCAAATTTACGCGTGAAAGCGTAAAAGCGAAAACGTAAACGCAGAAACCAAACCTGATTAGTAAAATCATCGAATAACAAGATATCTGCCAGATGACCTAGCAATGGCGTTTTTCAGCATAGAAAGTTGTATTCAGTTCTTTAATATCCGAAGCACTTGATGTATAGGAGCTGTAAAGGAACAGATCCCGCTTTAAGAAAGATGCATGTTTTGCTTGAGACCGAGGCGCCCGCTTTGTATTGAAACAAAAAACAAAAATGACGCCAATGATCCCCATCCAAACTACATGTCGAATCCTATCGTGGCATCGATGCTCGCACACAGTCTACGAAGAAACTTATCTACCAAATGGGCATTATTTATTAGGGGAAAGTAAGCACGAGAACGTCATCCAGACTTTGTGAAATTGAATCACCACCTTGCATGAAGACTTTAGAGTGGACCAGTACCGCAACGGCGCATCCACTGTCATGAAGATTGGTGTACGAGGTCTCAGATATTTGGATCGAGTTTGCAAGCACTTTGATAGCCGATCAGTGTAACTACAGCCCCAAATCAATGTCGACATTTGCGTCCGTCACGCAGGCTCTCAACGAGGATCTGAAAGCCCAGAACATTCTCATACCCATTGAAAACATACAAATACCCGCCGCCGAAGCGGTTGCTCCCTTCACTGGAGAGGATGTGTACCGGATAAGGGTCAACGTAAGCACCGCCATCTACGTGCCAAACCTTTCCAGCAAACTGTTCGACGACGTGCCGAACGGCACAGAGCCGGCCAACAACGAACGTCGTATGCTATTGTCATCGGAAAGCAGAGCGAAAGTCCCCCCCCGGATGCGTAGTGCCTCCAGAAGAAATGGGAGAGAGCAAGGGCGCCGGAGTGCTTCCGCGGGGAGTTTGAAGAAGTTTGTGCAGTCCCTGTGGATTCCGCATTCAAATGTGGAAGACATGGTGCCCGTGCATGCCATTGGGCGTCGGCTTCTCGAGGACAATTTTATCGTCAACGCACTGAGCGAGCTGTCAAGTGCGCTCGAGGCTGCGACGAACGAGACGGCGGAAGCTGAGCAGAACACAGAGGCTGACGTCGATGTGAACAGAGGGATCCTGGCATCGCTGACCGGGGCCATAGTCGCCTACGAGGCTGAACAGGCTGAAATGCTTCTTAAGGTGAGCTGGCGCTTCTTCTCTAAAATGCAGCAATTTATGTGGCAAGGTACAATATGGTAATTGTCTGTGTGGATTTTTCTGAAGCTCCGATGTTGTCATGTCGTCTGGCGATCGCATCCAAAATACACTAACTTCAGGACGGTTGAGTTGGTATGGCTGTACAATTGCAGCCGTTTACCGTTCTGCATGTCAAGGCTCAGAAGACCAGGCAATCATCAAATGTTCGAAAGTAGGGAAGGATGGAAAGCTCAAATTTTACTGGCAAAGCTCATCTACGGCATTTTTCCTGGTAAATTACTTGTAAGCAAAAATGGATGATGCATCCCCCAGATACAAAATCTGCTGCGCGACACGTCGGAAGCCTTTGGGGAGCAGGCTCAAAGCAAGCTTGACGAGAAAGATGCGGAAGCAAAGGAGGGATTCCGCATGCTGATGAACGAGACGGCGGAGATGCACGAACTTCTGGAAGAGAAGGGCGCCCAGATATCCGCCCTGATAGACGCGACCACGCAGGCCCTGGAGGCGGCCAGCAATCTGACATCCACGGTCGTGGCGGACCTCAAGGAGCAGGTCGCGGAGTCGCAGGCGCTCCTGCTCACCCTGGCCGAGCGACAGGCCTTCCTGGGGCAGGTCACCGGGGAGTCCGAGGACGAGGCTCCCTGCCGCCGAGACGGGCTGGGCGCCTACCAGGGAACCGTCCGCGTGGACCGATTCGACGACCCGTTCCAAGCCCCTGCACCGCCGCTACCGCCCAACCCTCCGCCACCCCCGCCCCCCCCACCCTTCCCACCCTTCCCCTTTCCGCCTCCGAGTCCTCCCCCCCCTCCCCAAAGCCCCGCCCCGCCTCTCCCACCTCCCAATCCCCCGCCCCCACCTCAACCCCCGCCCGCAGACGGCGGCGCCAAAAGGCGGAAGCTGCAGCAGCTGAGCTCCTCGGCAGTCTCTCGCACCCCGGCGGGGGGCACCTCCGGGGGAGTGGAGCAGTTCTTGGGCGGCTACGAGCAGTGGCAGGGCTACGTGCTGCAGATCAACGAGGCCTACGGCATCGGGCTGCCGGCGGACGGCCCCGGGGAGCGGTACCGGTACGTCGGGGAGAAGGGCAACCGGGTGGTGGGCGGCATGCTCCTGCACCAGACGCGGGCGGCCGTGAGCCCGGACTGCGAGGCCAGGTTCTCCGGCCTCAACTTCCTGTGCCAGGACTCCGTCATCTACGCGGCCAGGCCGGAGGCGGTCGAGTTCTTCAGCCAGCTGCTGCAGGCGCAGCAGGACGACCTGCATGCCTTCGGCAGCGACCCCGTGTACATGAAGTCGTCAGCGCTGTACAACGGCAACATGTACGGCACCGAGGGGGACTACTACAACACTTCCAGCACGGGGGACATGAGCGCCATGGGCACCGGCTTTCCCTTCCACCACATCCGCCTGCCGGGGCTCGACGACGGGTTCCCGGTGCTGTTCCCCAACTCAATGTCCAGGTACCGGGCGGCCAACCTCGTGCAGTACATCGACGACGGCCAGTTCCTGGACAAGCAGACGCGGGAGATGCGGGCCATAGTGGTGACCTACAACCCGACGGAGGGGGCGCTGGGCCTGGCGAGGGCGGACTTCCGCTGGGCGGCGGACGGCACCATACGGGGCACCATCTCGCCCCACGCGCTGCCCGCGCTGCAGAAGGACGTGGAAGGGAATGCGCGCGCCGCTTGGGTGGTGTTCGCCAAATCCGTGCTCTTCGTGGCGTTCATGTCGTTCGGGTTCATGGCGTGGACTGTGAAGCGCGCCTTTCGAAGCCCGCCGCAGGGCTTGGATGACGCAGGTGGGCCCGCGTTCGCTTGAGTGTCGGATTGCATTTTAGGCGCCGGATCGGCTATCGAAAACGGCGTGTGCAAATGTGAGGGCGGACGGCGCGAGCAATGGCGCCGCCCAGGTGCCGCGGTGCCTTGCATTGCCGTTGTGCATTCATCCCTTCCGCGTCAAACAATTTTACAATTACACTTTTTGCTCCGCATCTTTTTTCAGAGCGTTGTTTTCGTACTTTTGCGTTGCTCCGCAAAAGTTTTTTTAAAAGTTGTTTCATTGTTTTCTCTGGCAAAAAGAGCCAGACGCCGCGTTGCTATGGGGAAGGGTTGAACTTAATACGGTGAACAGAGCGCCCATGACGGGTCTACAGCTGGAAGGAACTCTTTGGCACAGGCTGGCCGTGGCGTTGCCCCGGACTGGTACAGGATTGCGGCACTTTCTCAACCCCTTCACCAGATAACTGTCAGAGCACACAGTTCAGTATAACAGCATGCAAGCATGATAGATTTGAATTGGGGACAGGTGTGTTTGACAGTGCCTGTCACATTACGGGCCCTGTGAAAACACGCTTGGTGAATTGGCCTCCCGTCAACCAAACACCATCGCTTACAGTTTCAGGACACAGATGATAGTTTCGCACATCCCGAAGCATATAAGAATGAAGCAATTGATGAGCCCCCTCATTTTCGAATTTTGACATATGTGATCACGCCTGAACAGACAGAAACTTAAAAGAAACACTGTTTCAAAACTTGAAAAAGTGGCAATGACACAAGCTGGCGGTGGACAGGGGGTCTGTTTGGCGACCTCCTCCTGGCAGCCTTGGTGACGGCGTCTACGATATCTTGGGCTGTTTTCTTGTTCAACCATGCCTCCAAATTCGACGCGAGGCTATCCTACAGCGTCTATGATGCAATAGACATCGCCCCCGCGAGGTGGCTCCTTCCCACCAAAGTTTCCGATCCCACGCAAGCGGAGCAGCTGCTGGACATCAGCGTCCGCCCGATGAATTCCAGCGTCGCCAACTCGGAGCCCGGGGACGCTGACCGTTGGATGCTGGATTCGGACTACTCAGAATTCGTGGATCTAGCAAACGTCCTGACGCGGTTCTCCCACATGACAGACGCCTTCGACGTGGCTGCTCTTCTGCAGTCTCTGGCCGTCTTGGGGCTGATGCTGAGGTGATATTACTATTTCCGATTCGTGAATCGCTCTTCTGGGTTGAGAAACATGTACATTTTTGTCGAATGGAAAGTTTGGAAACCTTCTACCACTGATGGTCGCTCAACTGCAATGTGACTTTCATACAGGTGGGGTCTACCCCACTGTATAGAGTTCTTTGTCATCAGCTGCAGGTTGATGAAATCGCTTAATCCCAACAATTTCGGTCTTGTGTGAAGCTGCTTGCGCACTGTAATGCCGCACGAAGCAACTCTGTCAATTGGGGACAGGCTCCGCTACTGAACACAAGGGAATCTGAAAGGCGGTTGGGTGATTGCTCGCATCGAAGAATTCAACAGCAATGCCGAAAACTTCCACATCCTGCAAGCCCTGAACAGTGAAAAATGAGCAGGCCAGTCCATGACCAGAGCATTGCTTTGGTTTGCTAAACCAATATATGGCATGGAAAATACCACTGCACCTGTAGATATTGGCAAACAATAATATGCATTTGACGCATAAGACCCAGGTATTGTCTACCACGCGCGCATATCTACATTGCATGTATTCTCTTGGACCCTGTGTTTTGGGCCAAGGGGGCAGCACTGAACAGCTTGTCATTGTTGTGTTGAAAATTGATCAAACGCATCAAGTACGCATCCTTGCCATAACCATGAATGAAGAAACGGGGGATTAGGTGGACACCATAGCCATGAGAAATACGCCGATAGGTATCGAAGTAGCGTCTTCAATATTGTTGTTGGATGAAAATTATGTTTCCATATTTCAACTCCTGCATGTTCTAGAAGGGAGGCTGCAGGCAAGGGACAGAGTGTACAAGAATCGTTGTTGCAGCTGATGAGCACGGAAGCGCGCAAAATCATTTTGTGGCATCAAAACATTACTTATTGCATAATTTTTCAATCATGCAATTAACTATTTGATATGTCAAGGAATTTCAGACACATATCTCTCTTTTCCAAAGCACCAGTTCCTATTGTAACCTCCACAGGGGCGAACACCCGGCACATGAAATATGTCTCCAACTCATTTTTTTCGCACGGGCTCCGTGTTGAAAACATTGTGTTCTTGGCAGCACTTGCCAGCAGCTGTTCTGCAGATTGGAGCTTCAATCCACCATTGACACGCTGTGATGTAGCGTTTCATCAATTTGCGAATTCCTTTGGAACCGAGAAACGCAATTCATCTGGCGAACTGAGGCTTTGATGCACCAAAGAAAGAAGAGAGCTAGCGTTGGCTAAAATTATCCTCTCGGAATCACATCGTGCTTTTCATGTGAATATCTTCAAAACATCCTGTATGGCGCTTCTGCGGCAATAATCTTAGAGCTTTAATCCAATTTGTGTCCCAGGTACCTGAGCTTGTGGTCGTTCCAGAGCCATCTCGGCGTCGTCACGAGAACACTCGTCAATTCTGTGCCGCAATTGGGACATTTCATTTTGGTACTGGGGTCAATTCTTGTCATAACAGCGGCAGCCGGGTCGGTACTACTGGGGCATCGCATAAAATCTATGCAATCCTTTGGAACGGCGATGAACATGTTCTTCGGGTGAGGCGGAAACCATTGCTCCATGAGATCCTGGGCCAGAACATCTGCAGGCTAGCATAATCATGCGTGCGCACGGGGGCCCGTCACGATACACGCTTGAACTTGCGAACACAAGTTCTGCAAGCAGAATCACACGATTTTCACAGATGATTTACAATTAGGAATAAATTTGCGAAATGGAATTCTGAATCACACATGAAACTCTGCGAGATGTGTATTCACATGTATCCGAAGACACAACAACATATCGAAAAATGTAGCCAAGTCCTGGACTTCGCAGCGTCGAGCAATTGTTATTTGTTTCAAGATATTCCAAATGGTGCTCATCTCGACAGTCAACATAGATTTGGACGCCTGTGTCTCAAAATCAGGGCGCTCAAAATGGGCAGGGGTATCGAGCGTTCCATAAAATAATGGATGCACCGAATACTCAATAAAGTATTGAAGAGGATCTGCGAAAAGATGTAAAAGAGAGCGCAGATATCCATGTTCTAAATCCGACATGTTGTTATGCAGTAGTGAGGAATTCATTACTTGCAGGAACCAGTGCGTATGACCAATTCGCTGATATTTTCTTGTTCTGAAAATTGTAAGGCTGCATTGCGTTCTTTGGGCTTTGATGTGATTTCCCATTGATCAAAAGGACATAAACTTGTTCACCAGTGGTTGCTTACCAGTGGCAAACAGGGCGGAGAGCAGTTGATAGGGTAATGCGTGTCAAATTGAAAGGAGTTTACATCTTTGGTAAAGTAATTGAATGGCTGCATATCCGAATATGAAGCCAAACCGAATTTGGTCGGCTGCTACCCTCAACACGCCCCGACATCGTGTGACATGCGGTCTATTGTTTCTGGCAGATTGGTGGTGGCGGGGGACTTGGCAGACCTGAACGGCGCGTCGGTGTCTCCCGACGATGCCGACATAAACCCAGCAGAGAGGGCCGTCAGCTTCATTTTCCTATACACCGTCATACTGCTGATCCTGTTCGTGCTCATCAACTTCTTTATGGGCATCATCGGTGACGTGATGACAGCAGAGAAGGAAGTGTCCGCGGATGGGGCGTCAGTGATCGAAGAAATGGAAAAGGTCGTGGTGCCCGAATTAAAGAGAACAGTCATGAAGAGGGTTCGAAAGGATGTGCAGGACATCCCGCCCGCAAGGGCAATGGCCATTATGGATGCGTTGAAGCCGGAACTTCCGTTCGAGGAAAAGGTGGAGGACCTTATCCGTTCGGTGTCTGTGGGCGACGATGGGGAGTACCTCGACGAAGCTGAGATCGAGACAGCTTTCGACATTTGCGACACCGCGGACACTTGTGGCATGAAAGAACAAGACAAGTCCTTGTCGAAGCTCGGTGATCCAGAGCTACAGCTCACCCCACAGAGAGCCTTCAGGGCCATGACCATCGCAGGCATGTGCCTGGATTTGTTCGGGAAGGCGCGACACAGAGAAGCGGTGACGAGGAACAAGTACTATGTCCTCGCCACCAACCCGATGTTCGACAGACAGAATAGGGACGAGAGGTCCACCCCCTCATCTGACCTGCTGTCCCAGATCCGGATGCAATCTCAGGTGTACAGCGCCATCGGGTCCATCATCCAGGCGGTGCAAGCATGGCAGAAGGGGGTTTGCAGGTGGCAGATGCGCACAGCTTCCGAGATCAACGCAATGCTGGCGGCCATTGAAAGGCTAGGCGTGTCCAAGGGCCTCCCCATGTGCCCAATCATCTGCCTAGGGCCTCCACAGCGAGCTTTGGAGGTGCTGCAAATTCCCAGCACTGCGACCGGGAAACAAGCGAGGGCGAAGAAAGTCGAACTCACAGCGACATCCCAGCCGTCTTCTAATCTTACTGCCAGGAGCGCGTTTTCCGCGGCCACGCCCGATGCCTATAACCCCCTGCCCACGAATGAGGTATGTGTCGCCTTGATATGCGAAGTGAGGCAAACCAATTTGCGTCCGCAGCTCGAAAGCCGCGGAGGGCAAATGCGACTGAAATTTGTCCAAGGGAAGAGATGGCTCGTTCGTCACAGCCTTTGTCGCACTAAGCGCGCCTTCCCAAAGTTTCCCTTTCCAATTCGATGCGGTCGTGCGTTGTGTGTTCACAAGGCGTCCGCTCGATCAGGTCCCTGCACTGCGCACAGCACCAGTGGAAGCACGCATGGTCAGCCCCGCCATCAAATATTGCACCGCTCGAATATTCCTCTATTTTGCTGCAAGCATCATAGCGCGATAGCGTTGCAACAGGCCGTCATACTGCCTTGCTCGTGTCGCCGGATGGTGGCTTATGTCACCATGCCACATCGCTGTTGACGTGTGACTGTGGTGCTGGTCAAGGCTCTGGAATTCTCTCATTCTACCCAACCCAAGGCAATTCTAGGGCAGCCGTCACAAATGGGCCAAAGCCTTCGCCGGCACTCTCACCTCACGCTGCCGCCTTTGGCCCTGGGACGGAACCCACTCGAAATGTTTCCCAGTGCCTCCGAAAGAATTCAGAGATCCAAATTGGTGGCGCCTGATCAGAAATCAGCCGAGGCGTTGCAGCCTGGTTCTCTGCCGCTTGGGCCCGATCAACTATGGGGCTTTGGCAGGACTGTCAGTGGTGAGACGTTCACAGTTCAGGACAATGCACTCGCGCAGCTTGACGAAGATGAGTCGGCAAAGTTGTTTGATCAGTCTGGTTGAAGCAGGGGGATCGTGTCTGATCGTATTTTCGGTTGAGCTTTAGAAGGCGCCCCCGCAGAAAACAAGCGCGCATCACGAGCGTTCGGTGCGGGTCAAGAACGGTCTTGGGAAGCTCACGGTGTTGTTCATTTCTCGCCTGCAAGGGTATTGCAGAGCATCTGTGGGCAAGTGGGCGCCCTTGGGATTTCATCTTGTTTCGTGCTGTGTGATCACACGCGTGTGAGCCGTACGGCTGCTGGGCAAGTCTCCATTTAGAGGGGATGGGACAGAGCTGCCGTTGTGTGTGAAAATGAAGGATTTGCAATGATGTGATGTGCGAATCTGATGGATTTGCGGTAATGCCCTTTCCCGAGTCTCGAACAGGAGCACCAGGTTTGGTTTGGAGTGCCACACACCATTGTGAAGAGCACCCTCACGTTGAGTGGCGTATGTCTGCACACGGTGCGCATGATGTCTAGCGCTCATCAATTCTAAACTGGTATGATCTGAGTAGATCAAGCCCGATTGTGGTGCTTCGCCCTGTTGCCATTGCATCAGCGAACGGTTACACACTTCGAAATGGAACAATGCGCAGCCTTTGCATGCTTCCGTTGCACGTCACCACTCCAGGGATCCCAGAGGAGCTTCACTGGGAGGGTTGTTATTGCTGATGCACACAGTACAGCCGTCTCTGAAATCGTTTCTCAATTTCTTCATTGGAGCTTTATTCCCCAGACCATTATTTTTTCTCCGATGGGCACAGCAGCTTATAAGAGAGCTGTTGCCAAGCACATGCATCCATCCCAGCCTTGTTATGCATGTAGCATGTACACTGCGTACGAAAACGGCCCAATCGTGGTGCTCTATGTGCAGCCAGTGAGCATGAAGGCAAAAAGCGGGCATGTTCGGTGCTGGTGCATCTTCAGGCACCCCTTGCCGTAATTCCGTCAACATTGTGCTTGGGCGAAAGTCCCCCTTGTTTAGTTGAAAATATGTTTCATGTGGGTCCCCATCATCATGGGCATCCAACAGTCAATGTTCAGTCCCCAAGGAAAGCAATTGGTAATTCGCTGGTGCTTCCTTGTTGCTGAGGCTCCATACGTCTGCTCTGTGCCCAGCACGTCTATACAACTATATCTTGTGCTGATCTCTAAGACCCAGCTGCTCAATAAGCTGGCGCCTGTGAGAACAGAAGCAATAGATGAACCGACTGTCACAGAGACGTACATGGCGACAGTGCCACTACCCAGAGTAAGCAACGGATGCCTTGCACACCAGTGCCGAACAGGCATCAAATTTTGATGCCATTTAAATGGCCTAATTGGGGAGCGAAAATTGGTGAGACATCATTCGAGCGTCAATCCAGCCGTCACAGCTGCAGTTCTGTATGCTTCCGGCGTCTCGTTGACAACTGTTGGAAGCGCGGTGACCGCCGTCAAAAGCCACCAGCCAGAACGCCAACTGTTACGCTGTGGGCGGCAAGGCTGAAAGGATGGCCCACGGAAGAGGGGTACCTCACCACACTGCGCCCTGCCCAGCTAGCACCCAGTCGATCATTTTGTGGCGCCCGCTGTGCACACGAACATCGGAAAAGCAAGCCTCTGGTTTGCTGACACCCAGCGGCAGGCACCCACCTCAGCAGGTTGCCCATCATGTGGCTCATTTTCTTCTTCACCACAGACAGCCTCCCCATTCAGGACTGGAAGGCAGCCATACCTGGCCGCAGCAGCGTCAACGAGGTGGCTGCAGATCGGGGCGCAGGAACACCACGACAGCCAGCGCCCCCAGAGTTGCCAAGATCCATGTCGAATCCTGCGGCCCCGCGCTCGTCCCATGTCCGTCATTCCCTTGGGATCCTCTCCACCAGCGATGGGCACGCCATGGGAACGTCTGCCGATCGTCTGGCGTTGGAGATCTGAACGGCCCACGGCGTGCCGTGGGCCTCAGGGACCCGAAGACGCCCGAAGGCAGGGTGATGCTGACTGCAATCCCCGAGGACTCCATGCATGTGCATGCACATGGGCTTTGTCGGTGAACGGAATGGACGGAAAGATGGGGTGCCGACCACATGGTGTTGGGGTGTGTGGTGCTTTGAGGGGCCAACGTGCTAGCAGCGCTGCGGACGCTAGAGATGAGCATTCCAGAGCTGTCACCAAGCGAATTGTGCACGTGGACGCGCGTGGGTGGGCGCCGGGCGATGCGAAATGCCGTGCTTTCTCCCATCTTCAGGAATGAACAGCAGAATTTCTTCTCAGCATTGATAGATTTGAAACCTAAAAGAATCCTTGTTTTCAAACGTTTGTAACATATTTTGCCGGGGGCCCGCTGAAATGATTCGCGCCGCCGTGGTCAAGTTGTGGAGCGCAGGCGTGGGCCACGCCTCGTCCCCCACGGCCATGCCCGCCCAAGAGGACTCCGTATTGCCGCACCCGCCGCTCGTCGCGCGGCGCTCCCACAGCGGCGCGCCCCGCCCGCCGCTGCGAGACAGGAATCGGATCAACGACGCCACGGACGTCAAGGCGCACAGGCACGGATGCTCGCTGACGCTGCCGTTCAAAGTGAGAGGGAAGCCCTGCAGCGTCGCTTCGATGGCCCCGGACGCCCACGGACACCGAACGGGCAGATTTTCGCCTCCGTGTGACGAGCTTGAAGCTCTCTTGAACGGTCGGCTGGCGCGCTGAGCACCACCGATCGCCCCATGGCCCCTTCGGCCGTCCGCCCCGTCGCTACAGGACCGCGAGCCCTCCGGAGACATCCCAGGAATTCCTGCGACCTCTCCCTTTGATCGTTCGAAAAATCAACCTGCGCGCGGCGCCACACGGGTGTCCCTTTCGCGCCATCCGTCACGGATCCAAACCATCGCATCAGACGCGCTGGCCCCAACCGGACGTCACACTGCCCTTTGGTCCCGTGTCCAGAGGCCCTGGCGTGGGCGCCGCCCGTTCTCCGCCTCCGGCACGCTCGGCCCCAGGCGCCTCCTCCCGTCCCCCCTGCCCTTTCAAGTGCAACTGCAGCAGATTCCCCCGCTACCCGCTCCCAAATCGTGCCCCGACGCCGATCAAGATCTCCTCGTCCTCTTCGACCCCTCGGAGTCTCCCCCGGCCGACCCTCCCTTCCGCCGCGTGGCCCTGGATCCCTTCCTGGCGTCCCGCCTGCGCCCGCATCAGCGCGACGGCGTCCGATTCATCTTCCGCTGCCTGTCCGGCATCTCGCTCCCCGGCCATCGCGGCTGCGTCAACTGCGACGGCATGGGCCTGGGCAAGACGCTGCAGGCGATCGCGGCGATGTGGGCGCTCATGGCCGGCGGCATCGACGGGCGCCCGGCGTGCCGGAGGCCGTTGGTGATCTGCCCGTCGAGTCTGGTGGCCAATTGGGGGCGGGAGGTGGACAAGTGGCTTGGGGGGAGGGCGATGCCGGTGGCGGTGGAGAACACGGAGGGCGGCGCGGTGAGGCGGGCGCTGGAAGGGGGGCCGTACCGGAGGAGCGGCGGGGGTGGGCTGCCCGTGCTCATCATGAGCTACACGACCTTCCGGCTGCACAGGGAGCAGGTAGGGGGATTGGAAGGGTAGTCATGCATGCAAGCGTTTTTAGGTCAGCACGGGCAGCAGTGGTATGTGAGAACGAATGCCGGTGCGGTGCGTTGGAAGGCCCGGCGCAGCGTGCATAAAATGAGTCTCTCTGTCCTTGCCGTGAAGATCCCTTGTTGTTTCGGACACCCTAAACCACTGACCCACTGGCCGGCGTTGGCCTTGTCAGCACAAGAAGAAGGCACTATCACGGAAAAGACAGAGGGACTGACATATTCTCGTCGGCTGTGTCGGGTGGAATGGTGCTTGCCACCTAGCCAACTGCTTTGGTAGAGCAGTGGGTCGTCCCATCAGAGGTACCTGGCTCGATCCCAAGTCCAGTCGTCCTCTTTATCTTCGGCACTAAGACATGTTGGTGACGTAGCGTCTGACGCACGTGTGGACCGCGGAGATGTCTCCGTCGATTCTGTCAATGGATTGTCAAAAATCAATGCCGGCTGCATGTAGTTGGGGCGCAATTTACCCGATTGGGATTGCCACGACATGCATCCCCGCGGTTTTTAATACGCTGCTTCGGTCGCACACCAGATCTGTGTGTGTACGACGTCCGCACGCCGCCCTTATTGCCTATATGTGCCCCTTGGAAAATGCGCACCTGGTGTATGAGGTGCGGATTTTCAAGGCGAAGGTGGCGCATTGATGGATGCAGAAAGCCCAGGGCCATGCGAACATTGCACAATGGAGACTGCAGCATAAGCAACCTGTTCCAGCTTCGAAATTAAACGGCCGCCAGAAAACGGAGATATTCATTGGCCACCCGTGATTGCATTGAGAGCTGTGGCGTTGCTTGCTTCAGGTTCTCGCCTGCAAGCCAGATGTTCTCATCTGCGACGAGGCCCACCTGCTCAAAAACAAGAGCAGCCAGATCGCGGTGGCCACGTCCGAGGTCCCCACGAAGATGCGGCTACTGCTGACAGGAACGCCAATCCAAAACAATCTCCTGGAGTTCCACGCGCTGGTGAAACACGCATGCCTTGCAGGTTCCAAAGACACATCCATGGAAGGAGCAACTCTGCGGTCATTGCGCACAGTGAACGAGCACAATATCATTAATGAGTGTACATTAAACACGACGCAACGCGATTGCAGCTAGGCGGGCGTGTGCGAGCCGTGCACAGTGAGTACTGCGCAGAGAATGCATTATTGAACCCAGTCAAATTTGCAATGGAGGCCATTGCGCAGTCGAACTGGGCGGCCCGCGGCAGCGGGAAAGGCTCCACGCTGCTGCCACAGCGCGCCGCTGAGAGCTGAGTATCAGGCCCAGGAGGCGGCGGCAGGCCATGACTAGCACATCGTCCGCAGTGGGCATGAGTGCGATTGCGCCAATCTTTTCCCCTTCAGGTCGACATTGCAAATCCGGGCGTTCTGGGTGACGCTTCCCAGTTCCACAAGCACTATGAAGAGCCCATTCTGAGGGGCAGGGACGCTGGCGCCAGCGACGGCGACATAAAGAGAGGCGAGGCCGCCTCCGCGAGGCTCCTGGAAGTGTGCAGCAAATTTCTGCTGAGGCGGAACAGCTCCATCCTCCAAAGCTACCTACCGCCCAAAGTGGAGCAGGTGATCAGAGCACTGGCGTGGTGGTCGTCGTTTTGCACATATCTTACCTGCGCTTCAACCCTGTTCAATTGGTGAACACTGTTATCAGAAGTGTTATAAGTGATGTACCAAAACTATCATGTGATGTGAATCGCATTATTGTTTTATTATTTAAGCGTGGAGGGGGGACATGACTCTGACAGCCCGGCTACCATTAAATCTCTGACCAAGGTGAAATGTTTCGGAATGAGCTAGGCACCTTCCGTCAATTTTTAAGTTCACCGGCAGTTGAGTCCTAAATCCTCAATTACGCCCCACCCCAACACAATGCCAGGATACTCGCGACTCTGCGCCGATCGGCACGCATAAGCCCCTGCCGCATTTGCACTCTTTCAGCACATTTTTTCAGCAAATTAACCTGTGTATAATCGTTCAGCAGCATTTCCCAAAAACAACGTGTCGCCTGGCAGGTCGTGTTTTGCAAGATGTCGCCCCTTCAGCTTCGGCTTTACCATCATTTTCTTTCATCCTCTGCCGTAAAGGCTGCCGTCGGAGCCAGAACGAGCAGGGAAGGCCCGACCCTCTCCGCGCTCGCCGCGATAACTGCATTGAAGAAATTGTGCACGCACCCAGACCTGGTACGCAGTCCCAACGTGTGTCGTATTCACACGTCACGGACAATTTATGATGATGGGTTCGAAGCTCCTGTCGTGTTGATTCTCCTGATGCGAGTCCTTTGGAACCAACACGGTGTGCAGTGCCAGACCCAATTGCATATATACTCGTGAAATTGCCAATACATGTTCTGGTGTGCATTGAGAATATCTATGAAATCCACAAAAAGCTGCTCTTTATCTATAGATAGATTGATACTACCGTAGTAGATCAAATCCAGTGGGGAAACCAAGGTGCTGCAGTTCGGTGCTTTCGCCACTGTAAAGTAGCGGACAAGTCGCGATTGTCTCCTTCATTTTGCATCTGGAGCTAGAAAGCCAGGCTGTCTTTGTCTCCATCAAAATGGAAACAGACTTAAGACGGTTGCGACAGATACTTCCTCCATCCTGTATTATTTGTCGTCTATTTGAAAGATAAATCTCGCCATAAAAACCGCATCTAAATCAACAATGGAGTCCAGAATCGGAAAGACTGGGTCTCAAAGCCATAAGTTCCAATTTTAGAGGAAAAAAATTCCGTCCTCACCCCTATGAGCTGGCCCCCGAAATTGCCTTGGTGCGGTCCAAAATATGCGCGTTCAATTCCCGCGGTCTTGCATAACCCCCTGGTTTAGGGGAACTCCCGTGCCTGGGAAGCGCAAGTGGTTGCCACCATTGCGGCAAAGGGCGGGGTCCAGCACGTGGCATGGCCCTTGCCGAGCACACTCTAACGTGCTGTTATCCTCGTCTTAGGCAGCCATCTTCGTACCGTTGACGATGCCCAACATCGCCGCTTTTCTCAATCTCCAATGGGCGGAGCTCCGACGAGCGGAAATGCCAATGTATAAGCCCTGAAACCTGGATTCAGTGCGCGCTATTGCTCCAAGGCTGTTTGGCAGCCTTGCTCGGGCATTTCGCCTCAGTTGATGTCTGAGCCGATGTTTGCGTGGGTCCCTACGCTGGCACTCCCAAAATAGCCGCTGTTTATGGATGCAGTGGCCGATGCTTGTGCGCGGTACACAATCCGCTGGAACCGACCAAGCCTCTATCATTACAAAAGACCCAAATTCACTTTTACGGGCATCTTCCTTGCACCCAATCCTTTGAAATTGTGAAACAAGGACAAATCGCCATTCCCGTGCCAATTCACTAATTGTTCGTGCGATATCGGGGTGACAGCCATCACCATCTTCGGATCCTTGTCAAAAGGATTGGGTGACCTCCCTCGGTTGCCTTGACAGCAGAGAAGGAGTTCGAAAAGCCCTGGCCAAAAAAATCTGGGTCTGGAATGTCGCTCCGATCCGTTAGATGAATCCTGAAATGGCGTTGCAAGCCACGGCGAGTTCGACGATCAAAACGTTAGAAACACGTTTTCCATAACCATACCTCTTTGCAACCACCCTAGTGAACTCCACTCTAAACAGCGTCAATAGTTTTGCAAGGACGGGTTTGTTCGCTGCCGCGAATGCGTGCTCCTCAAAACAGCCAAAACCGGCTGTTTTCATGCGCAACGTCCAAGAACGGCCCTTTTTAGGCCTGAGGACCATTGCTACAAAGTGCTACCAAATTATCAATACTTCATGGATTGACTTCAAATTTTGATAGTACACTCCAACATCACAATGTTGAGATAAATTTCATTGAAAATTGATGTAGGCACGACATAGAAGTAGCGTCACAAAATCATAGACGACAACTACTATGGGGCGGAGGAAGTGCAATATTGTGTCTGTCGCTTGGCCGGGCTGTGTAACCTGCCTGGGTATAGGGCTCAACAATGTCTCCTCAGATAACTGAAATCCATCCCATGCGTTCCGCATCAGCAGAAAGGTGTTTTTGCTGCTGCCACGTGCCTGGCCGTCAAATTTGCGTCCATTCAACATTGCTTGATGAGGCCTCATGAGGTCTGTGTTTTGGAGGAATCGCGGACCGCCTACGCACATTAACGCACGCCTCGCTTTGTGCTTTCATATGCCCTTAGGGCTTAACAAGGCTTGTTAATGCAGGTGCTGTCCCTTTGTCAGCGGGGCGTCGATCCCCGCGACACCAAGCGGTCAGTGCGCTTGAGCGGTTTCGAAGGCGCGGCGCCACTGTACAGGCTCCCGGACATATCTCCCGCGTACCAGGAGGGCAGGGCCCAAGCGTACCACTCCGGAAAGGTGCTGATCCTGGATTGCCTCCTGAAGGCCGTGAGAAAGGCCCATCCGGCGGACAAGGTGGTGGTGGTTAGTAACTACACGGAGACGCTGGACATGGCTGCCAAGGTGAAAGCAATTGGGAAATGCGTTGCTGGTCGCATGTGCACTTTCGCAAAGCGCCTTTCCCGCCAAAGGAATGCAGATTGGCTCCGCTCGAGTTGCGGTATTCATCGCCGCTGTTGAGCACATCTTGTTGCCTTGCCTGGTATTGCACACAGAGTCACGAGTCCCACACATATCAGTTTTTAGACAGTTGGGGAATATGAATTCTTGAGTTTCGTGCGGAATATGTCAAACAAATCAATCACCAGAAGACACCCAATGTTGGCAATGGCCAACGCGCTGCCGTTTTCACTAATTAGTGGTATTACACTTGCGTGTATGCCATGGAAATTAAGCCGATAGGTATCAGTTGGTGTCAAAATGGTGCCACGGTTGGCACCACAATAGAGCGTTTCTGACGATGAAAATGAGCTGCGAAACTTCCCGTGAAACGAACAGCATCTGTGAATTGAAAGGGTAGCAAATATTGAATGCATGTCCAAACGCAGGCAAAGACTCCAGAACAAAACCTTCAACCATGCAGATGATGTCCTGATGCTCAACTTACCATTTAAAATGATGTACATTCAGACCACCTCGTGAGTCCTCAGCCTCGGGGCATTTAGTCGAATGCAAAAGTGCGCAGCGCTTCCGGCACAGCATGTGCCGGCAGTTTCCATCTACGTAACTATGTGCGAATTAGACTTAACAACAAAATGTTACGGGTAGTGCATCGAATACTCCGAAATTTATGAATTCAGTGCTCTGCCCAACGCGCCACACCGAAGCAATACACAGAACAATATTGCACGATGCAGAGATACGCTACACAACATTATGTCGTAGTTTAGTATCACATACATTCATTCAAAAGGGAGAGGAAATGCCAAAGGGACCTTGATTATTAGGACGTGTCAAAGCTGCTTGTTGATTTTTCGATTCGGCAGTCTCTCCAGCAGCAATTGGAACATATTTTCGCACTGTCGCAGATGTGCTTGTCCAGCGGATGGAGATTTTTGAAGTTGGACGGCTCTTGCGCGACAAAGTTGCGTCAGAACCTGGTGGAGCAATTCAATGACGAAGCCGACGCGAGTTTCGTTTTCCTATTGTCGTCAAAGGCCGGAGGCGTGGGTCTAAACATAGTCGGAGCAAACAGATTGGTGCTTCTCGACCCTGGTGGGCATGTCTGATGATCTTCATAGCATGTGTCAAACATCACGTAAAACCAGGGCTTCATGTGATATTTGCACCATCGGTGTGGACCTGCGCAAGCTGTGTGACTTCGTGACGCAACAATCGTTAGTAAATTTTCGCAAATAACACAAAACCAGCCCCATGTCATCTAAGCAGATTGCTCCTGCCAAATTTGTTGTTCGTTTCATTTCCCCAGGCAATTGAGATGGCAGCTGCAGTGAAAGAACTTAGGGAGTCGATGTTGCACATCCGTAGATGGCTAACTTCAATAGAATTATGGAGTTCATAATAGGAACGTGCATAATGTGAATGTCTACCAGAGCGATGGACTGGACTGGATGAATAGAGAAAATGTGCTTGTCTTCTGCGAGTGCTGATATCTATAAGTCGTATAGATATAGATGCTCAGATTGAGGGGTGCAGTACTATGCGTGTCCTTATCTGCTCTAATGCCAGAGAATGATATGTGAGATACTCCACGCACGTCCCTCAAATATGTGAGCCACCAATCCTTTAGCAACCGAGACACATATCCCATCGTGGCACCGACTGGAACGATGGAAATCCAACTCCACAGCAACGAGTCAGGTTTGGACGTTCCGAAATATGGGCGCAGCTTTGAAATGCGGGAGCGATGTGAGGAATTGCGCAGTGTTCATTTTGGCCAAAGAAGAACGCCAAGGCACCGCGCTTTCCCGTAATGGGGATACATTGCGTAGCTCACACATCTACACTACTTTATTGCCAAATGCCCACTGCCTCGCTCACCACAATTGGGCGATTGCGGGCGCTGTTGCCCATTCACCTGTTTTCCTCGCCAGATTGGAATCCCGCCAACGATCTACAGGCAATGGCACGTGTCTGGAGAGAGGGCCAGACCAAGACGGTGTGGATATACCGTCTGCTCACGACCGGCACCATCGAGGAGAAGATATACCAGCGGCAACTGGCGAAACTTGGGCTGTGCGGTGCCGTGGTGGACGACCAAGCAGCCGGAAATGCCAAGAAGTTCTGCATGAAGGAGTTGAAATCACTGTTTACGGTACAGACCCTCGCCGCTTGCGCCTAGCTGTCGCTTGTACCGCGCATGCGACCATCTTTCAAAGATTTCCGTCCAAATCCTTGGATCGAAATAAAGTTGCTGAGGACCAACCACTGTTTTCCACGCGTCCCACCCTTTTCGATCATGGAATCATAATCTTTGAGATGGGCAAACGTAAGATCTGGGCTGCGGGACACAAGCACGGGAGCCTCGCCCTACACGCGGGGTTAGCCTAACCCGGTTAGGCGATTGGAAATAAGGACGCCCGGAGAATTTTCGACACCATCGTCGCAAGCCAGCCGCCGGTACTGATCTTCTTTTGTGTAACATGCTTCACAACGTCAGCTTCTTGCTCTGAATTGCAGTGATCCCAAGGTATTTTCTTCCGTGCTGGCCGCCCAATTTTACAGGATTTTTTTTAACATAACCCCAATTTCCACCCAAAACGTGCGCGGAGCCTTGCGCCCAACAGATCAGTAAATCAGTTTGACATCCAATGTGCTTGTTGATGCATTGCTAAAGGCTTAACATACATAGCCATGGTGCTTGCCGCATTGCGAAGTGCAAGGCCATGTGCACGCAGCGAATGTATCTGAGTTTGTGCCGCCTCCCAGCTACTAAACATTTTACTGCACAATCGACTATCGTTGCTCACAGGTAGACCCAAACGCCGTGTGCGACACCCACACTGCCATCAAATGCGGGTGTTCTGGGAGGGGCCCCAAAGCGGGTGATGCGCTTCCCAGAAGAGAGGGCAACGGGCAGGATGTGCTGAGCTGGGGCCATTTCGAAGACGTCTCATCCTCTCCGGACCCAATCTGGGACCACGTTTCGAAGTGGATCTCCAGCAGGTTCGTCACCTTCGTCTTTTGCGACCACGTGGCGAAGCAGGAGAAGGCCGGCAGGGACAGCGTTGCAAGCGGCAGCAGCGACGTGGACTAGAACGCATGCCTTCGCGTTATCCCGGTCGACTCAACCAACGACGCAATATACTGCCGATGGATGCCAAACAAGATATGTTCCACCACACCAGGATTGACCCTGATATCAGATACGCGTTTATCCACATGCTGGATGAGATTGTTGCCGTTTGGTGCCCCTGCAATTCGAAATTCTTCTGGCCTCTTGACAGATTAGCAGCAGTTGAGGCATTTCCAGAATGTGCGGATTTCGGCAGTGTCTGCCGCACATCCATCCACAAGGCAAACTTGCTCAGAATGGATTGGCGATTGGAAGCCCAAGACACTGCAGATTCTGTAGTCTGCGGTGTGGACAATGACGCCAAGTCCTTGGTCTCCTAGCTTTCATGGTCAACTGTGCTCATGCCAGATCATGCTCATCATCCAGAAAATGAGCGTCCGCATGGATTTCCTGCGCGACGTTGACAGAGTCTGTTAACGTCAACAGTCTGAATGTAGACCGTGAATCAGCGGACCACATTCCGTCAATGCCGCTTGGCAAATCCATGCCCTTGCGCACACCACCCCGACTTTCATGGGATGGCGTGTTGATCGGCATCCGACATTTTGTTGCGCATGACATGCTCTGCATGTTTGTGCAGTCGTCAGACCTTGGCCCCGTGTTTGTGTGGTTCTTTGCACAGTCTGTTTGGCCAAGGCGCAAACAGCAGTGCACTGTTCATGCAGGGGCATCCTTCGCCCTGGTAAGGCACACGCGACCCGACGGGCGTTCACCGCTGCTGCACCACCTTCCCCTCCGTGCCTGCACATCCGGCGAATGGCTTCACGGATCAAGTTTGACAGCCTCCGCGGAAAAGTCGGCCGCCATGGGCGACGGCAAGCTGACGCTGCCAGCTGTACCGCGCACGGCCACGTGGCTGTTCCGTGACGTCGCAGTTCTAGCGTTGGTCAGTCAACATGCCACAAGGTGGCGAGCCACACGGCCCAGTATCGCCGCACCGTGGTGAAAAGAAGACAGCACAACACATCGCCACCGAATTCATCATTCCGCTGATGATCCGATCGGGTGACACGTGGCCCCGACGAATCCACTTGCCTCGCGCCGACCTGATTGGCCACCTGGGTCGAGTGTGAGCGAAGTACTGGCAGAGCAGGGGCCGTTTTTTCCTGTTGCCGAAATGCTGGACGAGTGCCGCGTGTCCCTGACAGGGCGGATCCAATGCACAGGCGCCCGTCCGCTCCCTCGATCAGCATTCCTGGTCCGGCTGTTCAGCGCGGCGGCGGTTCGTCGTCCCACGCGGATGGGATGTTGGCCGGCTGTCAAGTCGGGTGCTTGGGCTGTGCTCCCGCGCAAGCCCTGCGGCACGAGCAGACGTTGGACGCGCCGCGCCTGGGGAGTAAACGTCCCGTCCGAAGCCTGGGAGAAAATTGTACGTCAACGAAACGTAATGGGGTCGAGGGCGCAGCCCGTTTGCGTCGGCTCACTGCCGTACGGTGCACCCTAGCGTGGTGGCAGCAGAGTGTGGCGTGAGTCTGATGTGCCGTCGTTGGTGGGATCGCAGCCCCCGACGGACGCCGGGGCCGCCGCCAAGCCCCCATCAAACCATCCCGAGAAGCCAAAGGCGCCCCCAAGCCGTCCTGGGGACGCTGTCGTATGTGATGGCCCCGTGACAAATGCCTGGCGGGCGCCCTGTTCTCCCAGGCAACCACGGCATGGCGCCCCCCACGTGGCACCGCGAACTCGTCGTGAAATTCCCGCACACACATGCGCCCAGTACGTTGGGCACCCCCCTCCCCCGCACAGTCACCCCGCCCCAGTACGTTCTGGGCTCCCGGCCACATCAAACCGGCACCGTATTTCTGGCACCACACCCACGCTGCTGGCCTCGACCTGCTGCTTCACGACCTGCCCAGGTTTACGGCTTGCTGGCCTGTGCCTTCGCGCCGAAGAGTGGCTTAGCGCTCCAGAGCCGCGACGCCGCGGTGCGCTCAACGGCTCGGGCTGCCCAATCGAAACGTCCTCATCCGGGAGTCGGTCGGCAGTTGGAGGCTGAGGCCGCGGAGGGCTTATATCCAAAGCCTCTGTCCTGTTCTGTCATCTCCCAAGCGCGGGCCGCCCTTCGCTTCTTCTCCTCCCGCCGGGCCGAGCAGCCGGGCACGGCCAGCCGCCGGGGTCCAGGTACCGCCCCGGGCGCCGCGGAATGGCCCAGCATTCGGGCATCAGCGAGGCCGGCTCGTCGACCTCTGGGCCCCCCGGCGCGAACTTCGGGATGCCCGGCAGTGGCGGGTTGGGGCGTCGACCCCGGGCGGCCCGCGATGCCGGATTGGCCGCCGGGAGGCCGCGCGGGGCGTGCGGCTCGGAGGGCGACGAGGCGTCGTCGTCGAGCGCCGCCGCGCCAGAAATCGTCGCCGGGGCGGCTCGCGGGCGCCCCGGGCCCGGGCCGCAGGTCGACGAAGATTTCATCCTCTTCCTAAAAGCCCTGCTGGCGGAGGACGGCGACGGCTGGGCCGGGGGCTGGAACGGGTCGACGGGGTCCGCTGCGCGAGGTGGGGCGCGCTCACGTGCCTGCGCGGATCCGACTCCCGGCGCTCAGGCCGGCTCGCGGACTTTTCCCATCTCTTGGGCGGCGATTGCGGCGCCCGCCGCCCCCGATTGCGGCGTCGTCCGCAGTCCCCCCCCCCCCCCAGCCTGAATTTCGCCTCGAAATCCCCCTCTCGTCGCCTCCCCCGGATGTCGCCTTCAGCCGCACAGCCCCCGCGCCGTCTGACGGCACCCTCGCTCATCCCCGCAGGATTCGAGGACCAGGAAGTGGACAGCCCCGCGCGACCACCGCTGCTTTCTCCCGACCACCTGTCATCGACCCCCATCTCTCTACCTGCCGCTCTCCGCGCCGGGCGCCACCTCGAGCAATCCGTGCCATCCCCCTCCCTCTCGCCAACCAGGCCGTGGCCCCCACGGGCGTCCGTCCCCGCATCCGAGGCGCCGCCGAAGGGCCGCCGCGGCAGCGACTGGGCCGCAAGAGGTGCGCCCCGCTGGGACATCATCCCGGCTGCCTGGCCGGCGTCCGTGGACGGCGCCTCGTACGGGAGAGCGTGATCGTACGACAGTGTACCGCGCGACCGAGGCCGCCGGCGGGGGGGGACCAATGCCCATCCACGGCCGTCCTTTCCCCCTCCCGACCGTCTGTTCGGGCCGCATCAGGCCTTTGGGTCTCGTTGAGGGGTGTCTGAAGGTTCAGCGCGCGATTTGGGACTGAAATCTGTGGGGTTGCCGGTGCGCAGGCGACGGAGCGATTGAGGCCTCGGGAGGGGCGATGGCGCCGGCCAAGGGGGCGGCGCCGGCGGGCGGCCGCAAGCTCCACCGCGCCCTGGGCGACCTGAGCAATGTGCACCCGGAGCTGATGCCGGACAGGGCGTCCTGCACCGAAGATCGCCGCGAGCCTCGGCGGCTGCTCCCCGTCGACCCCCCGCGGTGGGCCGCCCGCGGCCCGACGGCCCGGCAATCGAATCCCGATCTCTTGTCCGCCGCGGATGGCGGCGACGCAACGCTTTCGGAAGTCGGGGAGGATCTCGCCCGGTGGCCTGGTGGCGGCCGGCCGGCCAAGCGCCCGCGCCGGCGCGACCAATCCTCCCCCCATGGGGAGGGAAGTCGCCGCGACGAATCCCGACGGATTGGCTATTCATCGAGCGGGGCCCGGTCGTCGATCGACGACCCGTCGTCGCGAGGGTCTCGCCCGCCGCCGCGCGTGGACGGGCTCCCAAAGCGGGGCTTGAAGAGGGCCAGCGGACGGACCGCCATGGTGCCCCTGGTGGCAGCAAACGGTGGCGACAGCGGCCATGGGCGTAAAGTATTGGAGCGGGAGACGGCAGTCGGGGGGGAGGCCGGGGCGGAGGAAAACATGCTGGACGACGGGGCTGTCCGCCTGGTGAAGCTGCGGGATCGATTCCCCATGCTGAAGGCGGCGGCGGGGGGAGGCCGGGACGGAGGTTCGGGGAGAGGCGACGAATCGACGAACGTCGTCGCGGATCCATTCGCGGCGGTGCGGCCGCCGGCGGCCTCCCAAGTGTGTGGTGCGGCCCGACCGGGAGAGGATTTTTGGACGGCGCCAGGTGGGCGTCCGGGGCCCGGGATCAAGGGTGGGTGTTGAGGGGCTTGGGGCGTCTTGGGGTAGCATTTGTCACAAAGAGAGAAAGCAGTTTCGCAAATGGGCACCCGCTCGGAAGCGAGTGCATGCTAGGCTCTTTTCCCTGCTGTGAAAGGATGACGCAGAGTCTGGGGCGTCTTGGGGGTGATTTGGGCAGATGTGCGGAGGGGTTGGCGAAAAGCCTGGGGCTGCGGCCGGCAGGGGGGTGATTTGGTGCATTTCGAGAGAAAACAGGTTGTACAAGGACGCCCTCTCGTGCTGCTCCACCCCAACGGCTGGGAAGGGTGTAGGAGAGATGTCTTTTTAGTTAGGCGTCGTTTTGTCTCCAGGGGGAATCTGAATTCATGGCGGCTTTGGAGCTGCCTTGCGTCGTGCCAGGTCGACGCAAGGGGATCCTGTGAATGGCCCCGGGGAAAGAGAATGTGCGGCAATATAATGTGGGTGTTGAGTGACAAATGTCAATTTTGATGCAGCAATTCTGGGGGTTTGGGGTCGGGGTGCATCAACGGACGCTGGGAACCGCATCTGGGGGTTGGGGGGTTGGGGCAGCTGGGCACCTGGGCGATGCTTGTGTACACAATATGTCTCATGCTTGTAAAACGACTTTAGCGCTCGTGGATTTCTTTGCCCAGCACCAGCAAGCCAATGCCCAGCTGGGGAACCTTGTTGCAAATCGGGCTCTTGTCCATATTGAATGACTGGATGCGCGTTTGGTCAACGCTTGTTGCAGTATCCCGTGCAGATGTCGCAAAGGGACATGCCGTGACACGTGGCATGCCATGCGTGACCCGATGTGGCGTGGATGCCGCACATCGTGGCCGCTTCGTGTACTCGTCGATGATGCGCAGTAGCCGCAGTAGCAGTCCAGCGCAAAACGCAGTCGAGGAAGAATGTAGCCACGTTGTGAGGTGGGCAAGTGGGCAATACGCGGCCGCCCTGAGTGGGGTGTGCGGTACACAGACGATACATGACGAGTGCAGAAGGTCCCATCCAGGTGTTGCGCACACCAGGTGCCTAGTTTCATGCGGAGCAAGTTTTAGGGGGGGGTCGTGTTTGGGTACTCTTTGACATCGGGAGCAAAGAGTTGCCACGGGAACCCATCTTCAGGCTCTGAAGATAAACAGACTGGAGACACGCAACAGTCACTGCGATCTCGCCTATGATTCAGAACCAGCATAAACAACACATAAAGAATGCCATTCTTGAGGCCACATCTACACCCCTCCCAACACAACTGCGGGACCCCACTTCCCACCACTTCGGGTTCCGTCTCGCTATCTCTGCAACAGCGCTGTCGCAGTGGCACACAGCACCCTGGGCCGAGCAAAAGCATGGCAAAGGCCCAAATCATATGGTTTGGGTATTAAATCCAGGCAACGTCACGAGCGCACTTGCATCGCTGCTTTGATGGCCAGCCACCGTTCGACTTTGTGCAGGAAGCAAGGAACAAAGCAAATTTCCTTCACAGGACCCCGCCCGCTGTCTCTCGATTCCCCTTTCGCCCTGCGTCGCCATGCTGGCGCGCCTGGGCATGCATTGTTCACGTGCACAGACGTTCTCATGCACATTTGAGCATTTGGGGACATTGAGATTTCGCACAGGGGGCCTTCACGGTCTCAGAGGCTTGCGGGCGCGTTTCATCCACGCTGGCAGGCACCCCGGCAAATGCAATCAGACATCCCCCTTTCCCCCAAACTGTCAAATGCCTATCAGTGAATCTACAGCCACTCCGTTCTCCAACACGCGGAACCATCTGCAGCACATCTGGACGGAACATCGCTTGCCATCTTCAAGAGCAAGACCCCCCATCTGCCATGTTCGGCCAAATGCGCTCAATGGGTCGCGGCTCCTTTCAGGTGTAGTGCTTCCTCACGTACCCCTCGATGTACTTCAGCTTCCGTATGACCTCCGGGTTCATTAGGCCCGCCGTCTCCCCCAGCAGCGTGTGCTTGCCCCTCTGCGTCTGGTACGCGCTCAGCACGGCCTCCACCGTCCGCAGCAGCCGCGCGGGGCTGGTGGTCAGGAAGTCAAGCGCCTCGTCGCCGCTCAGGTCGCCCTCAGTGAAGGCGTCCTCGATGCCCTCGTGCATCTCGGCGCCCTCCGGCAGCGTCAGCAGGTGCTTCAGGATGCGCACCTCCGGCGGCTGCTGGGCCGCCGCGGTCTCCCTGGACTTGAGGTACAGGTGGAACATGACCTCCTTGACCTGGAGCGCGGGCAGCGGACAGGGATGGTCTCCTGCCTCAGGCAAATGTGATGCGAGCGGCGGTCGGGGTCGGCCCAGCGTGGGGCGCGGGCCATGAAACAGCGCAATTTGGAGGGCACAGCGTTTGTGACAATTTCTGTGCTGTTGCTGTGACGCAGGGCATCGAGGTGCTGGTGTTGCGCAGGCTGATGCGACCATTAACTACTGAAAACGTGCAAGCCCCACCACTGCCATTTGTGAATGTGTTAGAAAGTACGTTGGTAGCTTTCGTGAAGGCATCAGAACACTGTGAGCGTGCGCTTTGGCATCCAGGCAATTCTTTAGAAATAGCGTAACAAACCACTCTTGTGAAATTGCGTTTGAATATTCAGCAACGAAGCAGCATGCAAAGTCAACAATGCTGGGGTCTGGAGGAACATGCATGTGCATCAGCCATGGGCACCTCGTCTTTGGTGTATGGAGACTCCTTCACTGACATCCACGCCTTCGCCATGGTAAGCATCATGGCTGGATCAAGTCCCCCAGACGCCGCAAGTTCATCCATTCGCCGGTCAGCCTCGTCCAAGCTGTCTGCCTGCCAGAGCACAAGTCCAAGCTGAGAACCTGCACTTATGGCCAGAGGATGATAGCCATTTCACGTATCAGGGGCCTGCCAAAGACGGTTCCTCGATGTGTTGGCCCACTATCAACAATGGCTGCAACAACGTGTGTGGCATGTGGACACCATTAATGCAAAGAATCCCATCACTGCAGACAATGACTGAGCAGCCATGGATGGCATTCTTGCTCCAAAGCACAAAGATGCCAACAACAAGGATGTGTGTGCCTTGTTCAGATAAAAATGGATGATACTCTCACAAGTTTCACTGTTGCTTCATTGGTGGGGAGCACTACTTTAATGCCACAATAGAAACAACAGCATGTTTTCAGTCTTGTGAATGCACATTTACACAAAGCAATGCACAGCAATTCATACCATATTTTTGGGAATGGTTTCGAGCTACCTGAAGAATGTCGGCCAAGCTGTCTGCTGCCAATTCCATCGCCCGCTGGTCCTTGCCAGCCTGGTCGTGCATCTCAACCATGGCCATCACCATAGTCGCCATGTTCCTGAACTTCTCCTGGGTCTCAGGGTCACTTGCTCCTGCTTCTGTCATATTGTTGAGATGACGAAAAAAGCCTTGGGTAAGGTCCCCCCGGTGCTCAGCAACAATGGCCTCCCATTCGATGCTGTTGGTGCTAAGAAACTTGGCGAGCACACAGTCATAACGCATTATCTCTTCATGCACCTGGCCGCGCAAGACTTCTATGAGACTATGTTCTTGCCGTGCCCAAGGTTGACTGGATGGATGCAGAGACATGAAGACCACAGCGTCTGCTGACAGGCAGCTGCTGAAGTGCATGCCAGAGCACAGTAATCAACAAATGGGGATGTTGCAACTGAACTATGTGCAAATCAGTGCCAAATTAAAGCGACCAGTCAGGCCACAGCCACACTGTTAAGAACATGCAAACCATGGCAGCATTTAGACTGTACAAGGGCACAGTGTGCAGGCATTGTTAGCATGAACAGGCAAGCAAGTATTTTTGCAGCAGAGGTGCAGCTCTGTAAACCTCAAGTCTGCACAAATAAGGGCCTGCATCAAATAATTACGACACCACAGCAACAATGTGCACAGTTTGGTTTGGGAGCAACATAACTGTTGCCATGTGGTGCGTGACATCAGCAGTTACCAGGTGCAAAAGAAGGCCAGGGTCTGCAATCGTTCGCACAAGTCGCTGATAGTGTTTGTGGCCCAGTTCATGCCGATGCTGTGCAGCATGGTCTCACAAGTGGACTGGCAGGTGGGACACCAACCAAGCAAAAACAAGATGAAGTGCATCCATTTGCCTTGAAAGCTTTGGAAGCAGTGCGTGACTGACATCAATCTTTGCAGCTAGGGGTCAAAAACGCAATCCCACATTTCTGAGTGCCTTTAACATCGTTCTCCATTCGAGCTTCTTTTCTGGCTCCTCCTCTTCTTCCGATTTCTCCTGAATCCTGCAGTTCCAAGACCATCCGTTGTGTCACTGGAGCCTACACCAATGGTCTTGAATGACACAATTAAGCGGTCAAATCCTTGCATTTTGAAGATTTAATTGCATGTGGAGTAAGCCTTGGCTGTAAACTGCAAACCAATTTGCAGATGGCGATGAAACTCCCAGATAAATCACTTCCACATTGTGATACACAGTTGCTTGATGTAATACAACGCAGCCAACCTGGAAATGAAGCAATCGGGAATCTGGTACCTTGTGATCGGAAATCCAGTGGGAGCACCAGGCAGTGCACACTGGCCTAGGATGCCAGCGGCGCGGACGATTCCAAACTTGCACCTGTCAGATCTGCCCATGGACCCTATCTTTGGATGCTGCTCTTGGGCCTGGAGTGACTCTCTGTCGCACCCCTCCCGTCCACAAACCCCACACCCACCCTAACCCCCTTCCCATCCCCGCCCACCTTTGGAACACCTTGTCTGCCAAGGTAGGCCATTGTGCACTGATGGCAATCAGCCGCTTCCAATCCTCCCTTGTCCTCCCCTTGAAAACTTGTATCAGCTTATCGCAGACCTCCTTCACTTCTTCAGGGGTCAAGCTGTCCTTCGCAGCCACTGCAGGTTGTTCAGCCGGCTCTGTTTGGCTCCCACCAGGGATGGCTGTCAGTTTCTTGGTCAAAGGCTCAGCGGGTCCTTCTCCCGTGGAGGACTGCGCTGCAGACTCTTGCAACGAGCTAGAGGACCCCAAGGCTGCAAAACAGACGGGATCACGTCTCATCTGCCACGTTGAATCGATCTGTGCCATCGAGGAGGGTATACAAGGGTCTCTCAGCGACAAGCTGTGATTGCCCGACACCCCCCTGCCGGGCACACTTTTGCTGCGCCTGATGAGCGGGCATGTCAGTTTCAGACAACTCTGTTGTCATCAGGGCAACAGGCTCCGACGTACATAATATGGAAGGTGGAATGCGGCGCATCATCAGCGCTTCATGCGAGGCTTTTTGCTGATGGGCGTCGCACGCTGTGCGCAGCGCACATTGCACTGACGCCTTGGCGCATGGCAACTGAAATCAAGGTGCTGTGGACTCTCAGGTGGGTGCCGGCAGGTCGGGTTGCGGGGGAGAGTATGGTTGCGCCCATTCTGCCATCAGACGCAAACGACATTGAGCTTCCCCGCTTACCGTTGCAGGCGAATCGCGGTGGTCGGCCGCCAGAAGCAAGGCAGCGTCTACCTCGACCCTGGCGCGCAGTTGCACCGAAAGGGGCACCGTGAAAACTCGGTCGGTTCGTCACCCTGCCACGCACTTGCGGCTCCATTCCAGGCAACTCGGCACCGACAAACAGAACACGGCTGGACATGTGTGAGCGTGTTCCTGTACCATGCATGATGCGTGTTTCGGCCGTCCAATGGGCTGGGTGAACGCCAGAATGTGAAGTCTCATCCCATTCCTGCACGGATGCCGGCTGCAAGCTGCGAACGGTTTACTGATGTTTTTGGACAAATGTAGGGTGGTTGGGTTCTTCTTCGTTTGTGTCGAATTCGGGGCGGTTGCGCAACTTCCCACTGCGAAGGCTCCGGGTCTGCTCCACTTGGCACCCCTGTGTTGCTCCGGCTCTTGTCGCTGGTGACTCGGTGACTGGTGGTGCCTGACCAGCCCAACATCCCTTGTCATTTTGTCCCCAGCTGTTGAATGCAGAAAATCTACAATGCCAGGGTCTCCCAATATTCTCTTATACACACAAGTCGACCCCACCGATGTGCAAAGCTGCCTTCTATTGGAATCCTTTATGGGGCAGAAGTCTTCGTAGCAAGTTGTCGGCATTTGGCACGCTGTTCCCTGCAGCTTGAAGCGAATTTTGTGTTGGGTAGATTCCCGTTGTTTAACGACGGTTTTTTGGCTAGTTATTGCTCAAACGACGAAATTGCAGAGGTGACCCATCCAGTGGCCAATGGTGACCACTGTGCGGGCCATTGATACATTCTTGCAGTCTTTTGTCACTTGCATTTTTGTCATTCGCCACACAGCACCTGCTGCACAGTACTGTTTGCATAGGACTGTGCAGGGCGCTCGAACCCAGGGCGCTGGCTGGCAGCGCAGTACATTATTGCTGCACTGCACCCACATCAGAATCCAGAAACTCGATCCTGTCGCGCCTCTGCACGAGCCCGCCTTTTCCGGCAAGGGCTCCTCCTCCCAGGCCCCGAATTGCGCACGGCTTGGGCTGCGCCCGACCGTTCCACTCCGGGCCGCCGGGGTAGCCCGTGAGCGTCCCCAGGCGTCGCCCTGGTGCCATAGTCTGGTCGTGCCTGGTGCGGAGAGAGCCAAGATCCCCCGATCTTCCTTCCATGGGACCGGCGTCCTGGGGCATCGATCACTGAGGAGCAGCCCCAGGGGCGATCCCTGAGGAACAAGGCTGTGGACGACTCAACCTGGAGGGTTGAAGGGGGCCTGTAGAGCGATCTGAGGGATCACCGTCAGCTGTAATACACCAAGATACGCCCAAACGCCCATTGGGGGTCCCCGTTTGCACTGCCATGGATATGCGGGGTTCCCGTGGCCGTGGCTTCGTGCGGGTGGGGAAGTCGCAGCTTGCGCCGATCTTCGCCGAGGGAGCGATCGATTGCCACTGACCGCCTCTTGCGGCGGGCCTGTTGATCCGCGAGGGGCTTCCGGGGCGTAGGGAGGGCATGGCTGATAGCGGCGGATGGCAGGGCGGGCCGGGGCAGAGTTGGGATTCGCCGCTGGGTGCAAAGGGTGCGATGCCGGGGAGGAACTTCGGGATGGATGGGGGCGCCTGTGGAATTGGAGCGGTGGGTGACGCCCGTGGACGGTGTGGGGGTTCGGGGGATGAGCCGATGCTGCTCACCTGCAAGACCACGACGGAGGGCATCAAGATTGACAGGTGGAGCTCATTGCAAGTGGGATGTGATCAGAAGTCATCGGCGCTGGGAGGCAGGCTAATAATATGTATTAATATGTTTCAGGGCAGGCAGCAGCACGGAACGGCAGCAGTCGGGACGATTTAAGTTGTGATGAGATGCGCAATTTTCTGTTATCCATGCAGGTGTTTTCGTGTTGCAGTTTTGGAGGTGGGAGCTACGATCATTGGCACAATAGTCAGGAGCTTGTCTTTCGCTTCTGGTCGTCAACGTCCCAGCATATTGTTTTACTTCCCTGTTGATTTGTTGACTTCAATGTTCCTGTTACAGGATCAAGGCAGCGCACTGGGTGTACCCAAAGAACATTCCCTTGCGCCAGTATCAGCAGAACATCGCCCAGACCGCCCTGTTTCACAACACAATGATTTGTCTCCCCACTGGCCTTGGGAAGACGCTCATTGCCGCTGTTGTCATGTACAATTTCTTTCGTTGGTTCCCCCAGGTGAGCATTGCTGCAAGTCAGGTGCCCACTGGAATGCCTGCTGGCAATCGATGCATTTGGCTGTGAATGTGATCTTCTGGATGGCAGCTGCTTGTTGACGAACCTGTTCCAAGAGAATTTCTGATTCGAAATGGTCTTGTTGCTTGCATGGGCCTGAGTGGCTGTGCGTATTTCTTAACTGCTGAACAGCAAGCCAGCAATTACAGTGTTGTCACATTTTTCATAATCTGATGATAGAGATCGCTGACTGTTTGAACACATAGATTCAAAGCTTTTCTTATTGTTCATAATTGATAAGATCAACATTTGCACTCATCCACACAGGCTGATCAGGGAGAGTTCGATATGTGCTCCCAGGACCAAACGTCTTGATTGCAGACTGATGGGCGTTGTCCAGATTTGTCCCTGGCTGGGTTCAACTGCACAGTGGTCGCCTGGGTCTCATATTCTCCTGTGATCCCATAGCCACAAGCATGGTTTACCTGCAATGGCTGTGAGTGTGAATCTGTTGCATGCAGTTAGCAAAACAATAGCAAAACAAAGCCCTTGCACCTGGGGAGGTGATGACGGCATGGCAGCATTCAACCATTGTTTGATAGTGGTGCAACAACTGTGCATGTGAGCTCACGTGCACTGGGCAAGCACACAATTGAGTTGCAATACATGCATGAGGAAGCAGCTGGTGTGCAGGGAAAGATCGTCTTTGTTGCACCAACAAAACCTTTGGTCGACCAGCAAAGGGAGGCATGCCTTTTCAAAGTCAGCATACCTGAGGTAATCAAGGCGCTGTGTGGAGCAGTTTTTATCACCCCTTGCTCTTTGGCATTTATCTTCAATTGTGCTTTCATCATGTCTGTGGCGACTTGATAATAACGAGTATTCTCAAGGCCATGGCTGTGCATATGCCAGTGTTGCTGTGCTTGGAGCTCGTCGCTAGTTGGCATTGAACAGACCATTTGCACGAATCTTCATTCTCAGACACTGTATTCTCAAGCTGTATAAAAAACGCGAGCCAACTGCCGAAGCAACAGAAGTGCATTGTTGAGAATCAAACTGCCTGGGCAGGACTAAAAGGTAGCAGGACACTGCTTTGTAATCAATTGGAATCGAGACAGCTGTTGAAGCCTCAAACAGTGTTGCGAAATAGTGTACAGTATGCCTACTTGAAGACATCGATGCATCCACCAGAGCTGGCATAAATGTCACAGGGTCTTCTTGCAAGCATGTACATCGTGGCTTCATGCTGCAGATCTGCCACTGGAAAGTTGTCCGGAGCAAAGTACTGCTGCTGGAAATTTTTGGCCTATCTAGATTGCCTCCATTTGCAAAGCACATGCACAAGGCTGCATTGCATGCATTAACTGCTTGCCATCGTGCTCTTCTTTGCCATGCATTGTAAATCTTTTAGTTGCAACTGTACCAAAAGCGGTATTGCAACTGCAGGGCAGTCTTATGCATTTGGCTGCATGTGGAATGTCTGAAGCAGCTTTTTGATAAATGCTGAAGTCTGTATGTCTTTGCTCCAATTGTAGTGTGTGTGCTAAGCAATCAAGCAGTCAATCTGTCTGCCAGTCAGCGAGTGAATGAAATAAGTTAATGTGTGTACTTGAGCTACAGTGTAGTTAACATGTGTAAATGTTCAGCACATATGCACTCATCTATAGTGTATGTTTTTCTGTATTATATCTATCAATAACGCATCCATTTACAAACTGCTAAGTGGTGACAAATGTGACGAAGGCAGAACTTCAGGAGAGTCTGGCCACCAGCAGTGTTCAACAATTTCCAAGGATGCAAGATCATGGTTTGTCATGTTTTAAAGTTGTTGGCAACACAATCAATCTTGATTGACAAGGCAGCAGTGATGGTTGTGCGTTTGCAGTACGACACAGCTGAGATGACTGGCAAGGTGGGCCCTGAGCAGCGACAATCGATATGGGAGAGCAAGCGTGTGTTCTTCTGCACTCCGCAGGTGTTGGAACGGGACATGAGCAAAGGTGATGGAGTGTTTGAAACGCAGTTGCCCACGGCGGGGCCAAAAGGATCTTGACTGTCTGGATGCGCACTGATGCCCACTGTGGGATAAGATTCCAGACTGTGGATATGTCATTGATTTTCTGGCCCAGGAAGGGGACCATTTCTATTGGTGTTCAGCCCACCTGCAGCTTGAGCAAGAATTGAACTGCATACAACAGTTGGACACGTCTAGTATGTTTCTTTCCTTGTTCTAGTTGTGATGTGATACATTGGAATATAGTAACACACAAGCCGAACGTGAGCACGTGGGCCAGAAAAGAGCTGAAGTTAGGGACTTTTCCTGCAGTTGAGCTATGGGTGCCTCCTGGGACAGAGTTCCTTGGAGTTGTGTGCGTTGCTGGCAACTGTTTGTGTTTGGCAGGAGGCTATTTCTCCTGCAACTGTGAGGTGTGATGTGCTTACAAATCCCTCACTTGGTGTTGGCAGTATGTCTGACAAAATTAACTACATTTTTGTGGAGAACGAAGATTGCAGTCCAACCATAAACTGCAGTTTCACAATTGAATTTGAAACATCCATTGCCCCAAGGTCCCTAAGTGATCTGATAACTCGAAACTGATGTGGCCCCAGATCGTTGACAGTGCCAGGTTGTCCACAACATTTGCACTGATACAGGAAGTACATCAGTGCTATTGTACCATACCTAATCGTTGTGTCATATAGAGCAGCACAACTGTACTGTGCGTGTGTGCTGCTTTCAGGATTCCTGGACGAGCGCAAGATCGTGTGCTTGGTGGTGGATGAATGTCATCGCAGCATTGGCAACTATGCAACAGTGAAAGCGGTGGACATGATGAAAAAAGAAAATGTCAAATTCCGTGTTGTTGGCCTCACCGCCACACCTGGCAGGAGTCAACAGGTTGTGCAGGTGGGTGTTCAGCAGCACACAATTTCAGGTGTCGAACGATCGCTTTTGTGCCTGAGGAAATGCTGCTTCCTATTTACACTGTCACCCATACGATGCAATATAATAGTGTAAAAGAGTAACGTAGATCGTACACTTTGGGGACGCACAGCATTCAAGTTGTATTCCTTGCCAATCCATGGACGTGTGCTGAATAACTTTCTTGCCATCATCAGCTCGACTTGAGCACCTGTGGAAGTGCTAGGACTGCAGCATTTAGTTGCATATCCTGGCCAAGACTATGACAATGACTTTAAAGAATGCTTGGAAACATACTGCTTGTACAGTGTATGCCTAACGGCATTGCATGCACATCGTCCAATGGTAATGGCATTTGCATCTGCTGGACTTTTCAACTTGGGAATGTTGGTGGGATCATTGGAACTTGGGACAGTGGAAGGCATGGCGATCAAGATAAGAATTGCGTGGAAATGATTGACAGTTCCAAATTCCTGTAACAATGATGGTGAAAGACTTGGCTGCAGCATGTTTGCACCCTGCAAGAAACACCACCAATGTGTTGATCCCCTGTGTATTTATAACACACTGGAAACTCAGGGTGCCCCACCCCAATCTTGGCACCTGTTGACAGAAGTACTCCTACAAACAGCTCTGGAATCAGGCAGTGCATATCTTCAACAGCTGGTGGGAAGACTGCAAGCGAGGTCTCTCAGACAGAATGTTGAAGCATGGCATTCCTTGCCTTCCTTTAGGCAATGCTGGCTATCGGAAAACACCATTCACATCTTTTGCCCCTTGGGATCCTTTTGTCCCCAGGCCCCCTGCAGTGCGGAAAGCAGGCAAGGGATATCGTGCCCACCTGTGCTGCTTGCAGCCAAGAAACAGAAGGCATGGCCAATCGTGATGTTTGAAACTGTGCTCAAAGGGCCCAATCAAACACTAGTCAGCTGCTGCGTTTGTCTTCTTCTGTGCCGTTCCAGGACTTTGCTTTTTCAGACATTGCAGGTAGTTGCAGTTGAACAATTGAATATGGGCTCAAAGGCAAGGAGACTGTGTGCATGTGCTAACTGGGTACAGATACCCTGCTGCAGGAAGTCATGGAAAACCTCTTGATCAACCGTGTGGAGTTTCGGAGTGATGAGGATGCAGAAGTGGTGCTGTACACACACGAGCGCACTGTGGATGTGCTTACAGTGAAACCAAACACCCACCTAGCCGAGTGCTACGACCTTTTGCACCAGGTCATGAGGCAGGTCATCAGACCGCTGATAGATGCGAAGGTGGGCAAGGAAAATTGCGATGACTGGTACGATGGAGGACAAGCAAAGGATCTGGGCTCCCAGCGATGATCAGACAATTGCAGCTCTTTCCACATTGGAAGGACATTGAGAAATCGCTGAGTATTGGTTAAATCTAGCAAATTTCGTGCTGCATTGCCCTTGGTTGATGTTTCCTGATGCGGAAATGCTGTGCTACAAGCATTGCAACTGCCAGGATAGCCTTCTGCAGGAAGCAGCTGCCAGGGGCCTGCATTGCTCAAGGGCATTTAGATCCACAATTCTATTGAATAAACTATTCTGAAATATAATATTTTGACATAGATCGTTCAATGAGTTAAGAGCACTTGCATTGCTGGCCACTAAAGGAACATGTCTTCCAACAAGACGGAATCGGTGCCCATCATGATGTCGACTTGGTTTTGCTCCATGGTCACTGCCTTTCGTTGAGTTAAAGCTGCAAACAGCCTGTATTCAAGGGCTGGCCGTCGAAATCAAAGCTGATGTGCTACATGCTGACAACTTGTCTGTGTGGGGCTCCCCAGGTATATTTTAACTTTGACGTTGAGCGCATCTCTCGCTTCAGTCTTGTCAATGCCCAGAAGCGATTTAGAGAGGTTGGGAAGCGGCGATCGGACCTGCCAAGGATCTTGCTGCTGTTCTCACAGGTACATGGTAGATTGACTGGGCTGGCATTTGCTGTCATGGTTCATTCAATGGGCTAGTCTTTGGTGTCATGGTTCAATCTATGGGCGACAGACTGTGGGGATGCTGCGAACCATACTTCGAGGTATGTGCTAATAAATGCAGGTTGTTTGCAGTAATGATTCTGTATTGGGAATGTGGTGGGCTCAATGGCAACTTGGATAGCATTTGTCCAGAGGTCAGTTCAAATGCCTTTGCCAGTCCCATGAAGAGTTCCAGTCCTATTTGTGGGGTGAGCTGCTATAGGAAACTTGGAATACTCGTTGTACACTGGAGCTCACCTTCTAAACGAAACTGTGTTGTGCCCTTTTCGCTTGGTAACACTGTGCAATAGGCAACATTGTGCACTCAGGCTGCATGCAACAAACCCAGTTTTCTCCGAGAATTGCATTAATATTCATACTCATTGACTCAATTCATCTAGTTGGCTTTGGTGCTGTGGTGGATTGAGCCATTGCACAAAGTGGCTTGTTGAATGTTTTGCATGCTATGTGTTTTGATTCTTTGTGCCTTGTGGGCGACATGACCAGGTCGGAATCTCTGGCTTGAATGGTCCCAAAAGAAGCACCCACCACCGCATTCAAGTTTTAAGGGCTCTGTCTTGTAGTGCAGTCTCGACAAACTATTAATTCATGCACTCAGCAGTGGCGGCCAAATTGGACAGCAGCATCCTGAGCAACCTGAGCTGTGCACACAGGCAATGTTCCTTGCAGCTGTGCATGAGGCACTGGACAACAGTGGGATCCGTGTTGCAAACGAGTTCATGGCTTCCCAGCTCCAGGGTGGCCGGCTGCATGACCTGCGATCCGATGGCGTCTTTGCCCAGGTGGGAGAATGAAGCCCTGTTCATTTCTTTTCCCTGCAATCCTTGCTATCCTTTTGGGGTATACGTCGCCTTGTGCTATCTTGTGACGTTGTGCAAGGCCCAAATCTCCCTTGTTTGGACGTGAATTCCTGAAGTTTATGTAATTTTCACAAATGGGAGACAACAAAATGTCCCAAACAATGCCTAACAGTTGAACGGACAGTGATTTGTTCAGACATGTTCGGGTATTGATGATTTTCGCTGCAAATATCTCTTATAAATATGCGAACATGTGTCGATGCGAATGGTATCATCTGCTCGTGTTGGACTTGCAAACGGTGTGGCGGGGCTGTTATGTCACCATCTGCTAGTTGCTGACTCATACTACCAATGTCTCTCAGTCTGTTCACAACCTTGTTCTGTTGTCACGGTTTTGTGAGATCTGCTCATTGGCTCAATATTTATTCCAGCAGATTCGTGTTCCTTGGTTGATTTGTGCATCTGCATTGTCCAAATGAATGTATCTGCTCAACTGGGCCCCGGGACAACCTATGTCGTGGTGAAACAGAATGGGCTTCTTGCAGCATATTTTAACTACTGGTTGTATCTGGTTGTGAGTAAACCCTGCTGCCAAGGTCAAGAGCCGCAGAGATACGATACTGCAGCCATAAAATATGTGTATAGTCCCCAGGTCCAGAAAGCACATGCAGTTGATGCCAACCAGCGAAATCAGTCATCCCTAAACCTTTTAACTTGACTTACCAACAAGCAGATATGTGCAGCGGCATGTGCTGTGTGTGTGATTCATTATGATGGTTTCAATTGTGACATGACAAAAGGGAACATGCCCCCTGCTTGGACATGGAGCTGCAGGAGATCACATTTTAGACATTGTGCATGTGGACTTATGCCTGACAACTCCTTGAAGACACAGAGGTAGTAATCTGGCTCTCATCAACAAAAGCGGAAGTCACAGCCAAAAGGAATGAAAATCAAAACATGATGCGTGCCACCTCTACCTCCCCATACCTCTAACGGCTGCTGATTTATTCTGTTCAATTCAAAGGATTCACTTTGCCCATTGCCTGTTCATTCATGACTTGGGGAGCTGCCAAGATCTTTGCTTGCCTGTGTTATAAGTTCCTGGATAGGATTAACTGGATGGTGGAGCGCAACATGGAGCATCCCAAAATGGCTGTGCTGTGCGAAGTGCTGCTGGCCCACTTTGCAAGTGGTGGTGGCAGCCGTGTCATCGTGTTTACAAACCTCAGAGAGACCGTTGGTGACATTGTACAGTTGCTGAGAAGACACGAGGACACTATCACAGCAAAGTAAGGGAGATTGAGGTGCCTTTGGCTTTCCACCAACTTGACAAATTTATGAGTAATCACCTTCAACTCATAAAGCAATATGCAATGAACCCGCTGACATAGCCTAATACTGTTGATGGGCAACGAGGAGTTGCGTACTGTGAGCCAAATCAGTGTGCCTTTCAAGGCCTGCTTGGAGCACTCAGAACATCCAAATTGTCCCCTTTGAGTAACCTTTTCGTACTTTGCTTTGAAAAGAGGTGGATTGGAGCAGCACTGTTCTTGACATACTCATCCCTGTCATGCCTGCCTGGCCTCCAGTTGCTCTCTGTCTATTTTGTAGTCCTGTGGCCTTGTCCAAACCCTGCTCAAAGATGACAGGATGTTGCAGAATGACAGAATGAGCAATTCGTTCCCAGAACGTCTGTGGCACCAAAGAGATCTGCTGTTGGCAACACTGGATGGTCCTTTCACTCTTTGGCATGTTTTCATGTTGCAGTCTGACCTGTGTACTTGACATTCTCCATATGACACGAGTCTCATGGAAAAGTCTGTTTCATCTTGTGTGTTCTTTTGAAGAAAGTGTCACTTTAAATTTGTTGCACATGAGAGATTCTCTTTTCTGTTGAAAACTTTGTCATCTTCGTCAATTCCTCTGAAGCCTTGTGTTGTTCAATTGTTCTACCCATTTGTGCTTCACTGACAACACCACAGAATGTTCATTGGGCAGTCGGGTGGGCCGCAAAAATCTACTGTGGGGATGAAACAAAGCGAACAAAAGCGTGTGCTCCAAGATTTTCGCGAAGGCAAATTCAACACGCTGGTGGCAACTTGCATTGGAGAAGAAGGGTTGGACATTCCTGAGGTGCGCTGTGCTGGGTGACACAGCCTGCATTGACTGCTGCCACACTTTGATTGTCCTGTGAATCTCGTTCAAGTATTGGTCTATTATTGAACTGTGGGATGCTTGCAGTGTGCATATTCGAGCAGTCGTAGGTAGCGAATACAGGTCCTCTGTTTCTGAGCATTTTCAAACGTTTTTTACCTCACGTGCAGAAAATCCTTAAAACCAGGTACAGTTAGGGGCCCGGTTTAGCTCCCCCTGGTGGCAACGTGGCTGAGGGTTCGTTAAACCTGGACGGGTGGCTACGCTCCCCCAGTACTATAAGTGCTGCAGCAGTACTTAACGGAGTTTAGCAGTAGTCTAAGTCCCGCAAGGAATCCCGTGCGCTTCCCCAAACACCGCTAGATGTGCCCACCAGTGCGTGGTTCGATTCTCTTTATCCTATATGCTGGTGTAAAGGGTACCCTAGCCGCCGGTGTAGGGAGTAACCCAAGCTGTTGGTGTAAGGGGTACCATGGGCTCCGGTGTAGGGGGTACTCTGGCCGCCGGTGTAGGGGGTACCTTGGCCTCCAGTGTATGTGTACCTTGGGCGCCGGTGTGGGGGGTACCCTAGCTGCCGGGATAAGGGTACCCTGGCTGCTGGGATAAGGGGTACCCTGGCCGCTGGCGTAGGGGGTACGCCACACCCGGCCGATCGGACCCATACTGGCTTTTGGTGCCAGCGACTTAGTCGCAGCGCCGAAGTCGAGGGCGCTGGGGCCTGTCGCAGTGAAGTAAAGTACCGCGGAATGGTGACAAGCCGTTCAGGGGGTGGCTAAACCTAGACAGGTCACTAAACAGGGATCGGTAAAATGCCCCCCCCCCCCTTCTCGCCCTGCTGTACTGCAGTATATTTACCCTTCCGCATAGTAACGTAACGCTTGGCCTTTTCTTGCGGAGAAATTAATCCAAAAAATACAGCTCTTTTATTATGGCTTTTGCAGAGAAACGTAAAAGAATTGAAAATAACGCTCTGAAGAAAATGCGGAGCAAAATGCGTAATGGTCAAATTTGGGATGTACAAGGGTTGAATACACTACAGTACAGAAACCCCAACACTACATTCGATCATCAGCCAATCTTCTCGTTTTCACTTTACTTTTGTTGCAGGCTGACAATGGCTGCTGATAGTGGTGGTGAGGCTCAGGTTGTGAACACATTGACGACCTGTCAGAACAGGATGGAGAAATAACACCATCTTTTGTACAACTCCACACAGACATTCACAGTATGGCAAAAGGTCCCACCATTCTGGGTTCAGGAGAAGGTGCCCACTGTACGGGATGATTTCCTTTCATGTAATGGCGGAATCTCCCTGTAAGCTGGTCACAATAACCACAAGCCACACACGTCAGTCCATGAAATGGAATTAGGACATGTGTGAAAATGTCGACTTGTGTGTGATTGCAGCAGCACACATGGTGGAGTTTTGTTGTGAGCATTGAAGTTCAGCATGCTCAGGCACCTGTGAGCAGTTGATCCATTGTGGCAGGCTTCATGGCAACCTGAATTCTGTGTGTCCACAAAACAGCAATCCAGTTGCCTGCCAATGGAAGTCAGAAACTGGGGACTATGTGCCGACATGTTACAAGTTATGCAGGCAATTGCATTCCAGCGTTTTAGGGTAGCAAGGCAATACAGCAGATATTCAACGTAGGGGAATGGGCTGGGTCTTAAGCAACTCAGGCAGCACTTGCTCAGAGAACCCAACAGTGTGGACATTCACTGCAATGGAAGGCACCTGCAGATGTGGCTGTGTTTCTGTAGGTGGGTTTGATTGTTTGCTTTGATGGCGCTGCTTCCCCAATTCGGGACATCCAGCGCATGGGCCGCACTGGGCGCCATGACAATGGCCGGGTTGTTTACCTCCTGGCTGAAGGCAAGGACAAGGACAAATTTGAGCTCAATCGCCAGGTAACCATTGTCCCACATCCCAAATCACTGAAACCTGCTTGTCACACGTGCAAGGATAGCATTGTGTAGATTCATGAATTATGCAAATTTTGATTGTTGGATGCATTTTGTGAAGTGCATCAAAAGCAGAATCAACTTGACAACAAGCTGGTTTCTGCAGCAGTTTGTAACATTCTTCAGAGTTCTGTCGTATTCTGCAGAAATCCCCATTGACTGCATTTGCCCAACACAACAAAGTGCTCCTCTCACCTATAATCCATGTTGGGCTTGTGATCCAACAGTCGATTTGTTTGCATTGCATCTCAGTATGGTGCAGCAAGGCTGCTGTATACAAGTGGCCCCACACGCATTGTTGCCAGTTTTCTGCAGAGTTTTGCAAGTGCTGGTTTCCTGCCTCTTGATCCTGTTTCCCACCGGGACTGATGGCAAAGCCAGTGATGAGTTTGAACAATGTTCCTTTCTGGCCTTGCTCATGCTTCAATGGCATGCCAGCAGTGTGCATTTTGGTCTCAGCTGCTCTGATCACGTTGGTCATATACAACAGCTCACAGTTGTTATGTCATGAATGCGATCATGGAACACTTTGTAGCCTTGGGCAATTTGTTCTAAACACAGCATGCTGGTGGGGAATACGATCTCCAGATACTTCTGTTGCAGGTTTGCTTCAGTTGACCATTGAATGTTTGAGTCAATTAATGAATGAGCATATCCTTAAAAAAGAGCAACGTGGAAGTACAAACCCTTGGTCATGTCATGTGTCTACTGAACTCCAATTGTGAGACGGACTGAGGCTTGTAACAACCTGCACATGACCTCACAATGCTTTGCAGGCAAACCTTAACCTCCACGTCGTCAGAGCATGCAAGCCCACAGGCTCACTAGTAGCACGAACACACTGTGCAACTCACCATGGAATTTGCCACATGATTTTGATTTGCACGCGGCCAGGAGACAAGGAGGATTCAGGCGCTACTGAGGAATGCAGATGAGTACTTTCGGCTGTTTGACAGGAATCCGCGCATGGTTCCCCACGAATTCAACCCACAGATGCTCATGGTGGACATGGAGACGAGCACCATCGAGGTGAAGTAAGAGGCCCATTGTGACACCGATATGCTGGTTGTCGCTTCAAAATTGGTGGCTATTGCAGTTGGTTATTGATGGTAATGTATGATCCTAAGTCTGTGGTATCCATTTGTCCAGAAAAATGCATGATACCTGCACCTTGCTGCCCTTGGTGTAGAAAGTTTTCATGGATGTGGCAACAGAGCATGCCAATTACAATGGTCCTGGACTTCTGGCTTTTAGGACATACGAGCAGGAGCCAAGGGGCGCAAGAGGGGAGCACGTCGATCAAAGCCTGCCGACAAGTCAGGAAAAGCTGCAAGGGGATTGACAGGTATGGTTTTGAGCCTGTATAGAGGACACATTGTGCATTGTTTCTTCTGTTTGGCTGTGCAGCTTCGTGCTGAGCATGACAGCTATTGTGTACACACCATATAATTGTACAAAGGACTTTGGATAGTTGTGAACAACTTTGGTGCTCAGAATCTTTTGAATGTTCATGATGCTGCGGCGCAATTCGGGCAACATATACCTGGTCAGATTGGTTCAAAAGCTCGGTGCATTGAAGCTGGGCACAATGGTACCTCCCAATGGTAGCAAGATAAGGCACATCAGAGCCACATCAAAACTATATGTGGAGGAGTGCATGTTGCTTTGTGCCTTTACGCTAGCCACACACAGCATTCATTGTGAAGACAGACAGCCTGGTGAGGGTATTGTGGTATGTGCCTCTTAGAACAAGTCTTTCTCCCCTTTCCATATTCTCTCTGCATCTGAAAGAGTTAAACTGAACTTTCAGTCTCTATGTTCTGTATGTGGCAACAATATTACAAAGTGCATGCTGCGTGCTGGGATTATCAGTGTATGACAAACAAAGCACTAGGTGTGTAACCCTGGTAGGTTTTTGTCAGATTTTACCTTTAGTGCCATGTTGCAAAGCAGGAGGGCAACACTCAACTGCATGCTGGAAATGCAATGGAATAGGATCTTTTGTGGACGACCATGAGACAGGGTCCTCCTTGGTTGCGTCCAGGCACAAGTCAACCACTCTTTGCACAATCTTGTCCCCAAGGCGCAGATACACTTTTGTGCATATGTGGAATGAGGGTAATGTAAAAGCTGGGACCTGTCTCATGAACGTCAGAAATGCCTGCCATGGCCTTCAATGGCAAACCTTTGCCTGGCCATTTCAAGTGCAGCCAAAGGAACTAAACCGAGAAGGCCGCAGATAGTGAATGAAACCGATCCTTCGTGGGGGAAGTTCACTGCAGATGCTTGCCTTGTTCAGGTCAGGCAAGCAGATTGTGTGCCCCCAGTGCGAGACGCCTTCAGAGCCACTTGCCAAATCAACCCAGGAACCGTACGGGTGGGAGCTGTACTGCAGCTGTTGCTGAGGCAACCAACCGATTGCATTCATCGGATGAGGAGGACTTTGTGGGTCCAAAAGATGGAAATGAGACTGTGGTGGATGGCCATGACCAAGGTGACCTCTCTGCTATTCCGGAAGTTGCAGGCCCCCATCTCGTGGGCACTGACACCAAAGGTTGCCATGGGAGAAAGGATTCCATCGTTGCTGGCAGGATTCTATGGAAATTTTGCACCAGATGCCCTTGACTGTAAACTAGAGCGCCATAACATTTACTCCAAATTCCTTGCAGAGTGGTACAGACACTACCATAGACAGGCAAGTAAGCTGTGCCTTTGAATGGTATCCAGGTGCCAATCACCTGCTGCATGGGATCTGGTGTGCTTCGCCACTTGCCATGCTCAAGCACCAAATACCAAGTTTTCAGTTTAGGATGCGATGCATATTTTTGTGCAGCCAGAGCTAGTAATGCACTCTTTCTGATGGCAATGGGTGCCATGTGCACAGGCTGCGATTGGTGCGTTGAATGCCCTAGGGTGGAAATATGTGTTGAAGGTGTGAGTAAAACCCTTTGACAAGGGCACATAATGTCCCTATGCACAGAACACACAAGCTTGGAATGTTGTTTGCAGTTATTCCTCATGCACTTCTGCCTCTATTGTGTGGAGTGGGAACAGAAACTGGTGCTTTAAACAGCACTGAACATTGCATTTTTGCGGGTGCAAGAGCTCTGATTTTCACGTCGCAATGGGTGTATGCAGTGCTGTCATATGCAGCCTTTTTACCCCCCCAACATGTTGCAGGTCCTAGGGAAGCTGAAGTTCAAGAACCTGCACAGATCGCAAATCAGTTGCAGAGCGAACAGGGCATTGCGTACAACTCCCCAGTCCAGGTCCGCGAGGCAGGTTGGCTGTGGAAGCATGGATTTGCAGCATTGCCTGCCTGGAGGGCGCAGCGGGCTGGTGCATCGAGGACAGTAACAGAAAGAAACCCCAACGAAACCAAGGTGTCTGAAACCAGAGATCGAATGGATAATGGTGGCGTGCTGACCACCAATCGTGAACTTCCAAGTGAAGTTGATGCGACACAGAAGGCCTGTGCAGACAAAAATGCACAAAAGGCTGCATGGTGTTCGAATGGCGATGTGAATGATATGGGCAGGCCAACAGCTCCCTATCCATTGAAGGAAAGAACACTGCCAGGAACAGATTGGGTACTTCACACCGCTTCAGCTTCAGTGCTCAGGTGAGGAAGAAAGCAGGCACCCCACCCACAAGTTTGGGAGCCGAACTCTTAAATTTCAAAATAATCCACTATTTTGAAGGTTTTCACATTCCCGCATTGTGTTGTAATGCAGCATCCCGTGAACCGCTGCTGACATGGGCAGTTCTATCTGCAGGTGGGATGGCACCAGTGAGCTGCAGGTTGCACCTCCTCCGCTTAGTGCTCTTTCCCTTCTTGCCTCCCTTGATGGGTTGCCAGGGGTTGCAACATCACAGCCCCACAATGGAAGGAGAGAAGTTGAGTGCGTAGAAACGACCCCAGGCACACACGGCGCAAGGTTTAATCCGGCACATATGGGTGGCAGGTTGCAGTGCCTTTCTGCAACAGGGGCTGAGAGCGATTCAAGAGCTGCAGAACACAGGGCAAGGGAGGAACTGACGTCCTGCCTTCATACAGGTGGGAATTGTGGCTGGAGATTGATAGAATGTGTGAACGATGATGTACCAGCAATTGTTGACTCGTCTCCAACCCATTGTTTTCAATAGCTGCCAAGGCCAGTCTCTTCAAATCGGATGATGATGATGGTGTGCACAGATGGAGGATGCGCAACGGACAGAATGGAGGGAGTGGAAGAAGTGTGAATGAATTCCTGAAACAGTCTGTGTCCTTTTGTGCACCTGGGAATCATTGATGCTTTTTCCTGGCAAGCTTGCATTCTTGAGGGGAAAAGGACGCCATACATTGGGCCCAACTCTCCTCAGTCGTCTCAGCAGAGTATCCTGTGTGGCTGCTTTCAGGAGGTACTGCTGATAATTGCATTGAAAAGGAGGAAACATGGACTCGCTCCAAAGAGGCAGCCTTGCCTATGGACCCCATTCCTATGGACTTCAGTTCGCCCAATGTCGTCAATCTTGTATCTGGGACACCCAGTACCGGCTGTTCACATGGGGTTGTGTCAGCTGCAGTCCCAGCATGTGATGCAGCACGAGGACAAGGCACTGTACACAGACAAGAGGAATGTCGACTGGATGCAGCTGACAGTAGTGATGTGGCCCGTAGGGCTGCAGTACAGTGCATTGAACAGTACTGTTGTCATGACAGCGATCCCGCAGGGCAGGATGTGGGGAGTGTGCGAAATTCAATAGCTGTAAGGGGGCCAGACAAGGAGACCAACTGGCAGGTGGAGTGCTTGAGTGGAATAGAGGAAAGTAAATGTAGTCAAGAAGCAGCCTTGGGAGATGGGAAGGGCGGAAATTGTGGTGGAGAGGATGGACGAGCAGGTGCCCTGTGTGGAGACCGGACATGCAGACAGGCTGAGTACAGGCTTCACAATGACTGCATGGCAGCGGCACGCAGCATGTCTAGCCATCCACCACCACAACAATCGGGGGCAGATTTGGTGGCAGGTGCAGCTTCAACGAAAATTGCAGGAGAGCTGCCATCGAAGGACAGCCTGCAGTTCGGGCAAGATGACAAGCATCATTTACGTTCTAGAGTACCTGATGGAAACCTGAATAATGGCAATGTGGAGAGCGTTTGTCCTGCAGTGCTCCCAGCACATCATCAGCAAAACGCCCCCAGGCCAGCACATACTCCCAATGTGCCAGAAGATGGCCATCAGAGGCCATTGATCACAGCACCAGTGTCGCCCACGAGTGGTGTGAAAGGCCCCCAGCATGATGCAGACGGCGATGGATACCACATGGCGTATGACGATCCCTTTGCTGCTGCAGACATGGATCTGTGGCCTGAAGATGACTGGAATCAATGCCCAATGTCACCCCAGGAGCCAGCCAAGTGCAACAGTGCAAACACCACTGGCCCCATCTCCCAAAAGTCGAAGGCAGGCCCCCACCAAGACAATCATTCGCAAGGATGCCAAGAGATCTCATTGTTGACACCAGAGAAGAGTCCACGCACTGTTCTTGGCCCAGTCTCAGGGAATTTGTGCCCCCAGTTCAGCAACAAGTTCAGCCCAACTGTCGATGGGGAACTGGTGAAGACTGGTTCAGAAAATGCTGGATGGACACCTGCGGCATTCACAACGTGTGCTGCTAAGACCCCAGTTGCAATGAGCAGTGAATTGGTTGTGAAACGCAAACGCCGATCAACAGGTGGGTTTCAGAATCCCTGCTGGCCAGTGGAGAGGCAGCTAGGACTCTTGTTACAAGCAGCTGATAATTGTGAGTTGCGAGCAAGCGTGAGGGCAGAGACATTTCTTGTTGGACGGATGTCCTTGGTCGCAGAAATTGAACTTTTTTGGCTCAAAGTGCCAGGCTTGACTTGTGCTGCAGTTTACACTGGAGACTGCAGCCAATACACGTCACCAAAGGACTGTGTTATACATTTCTAGTAGGATTTTTTCAACCTGGGTTTTGAGGCTGAGGCCGCATTTTTATCCTGGTGATAGGGCAGATCAGCACATGTCAGAATATCTCTTTGTGTATCAACACATGTCTTATTTCACTGCTCCAACTGTGACGCAGTTGTGTTGGAGGACACTCCCTCCGTCGCACACCCAAATTGCACGTATCATAGCGAATGGAGTCCCTCACCAGCAGCCTGGACTTCCTGCAATCAGCACGACAAGCGGAAGGTTCTGCGCTTGGGCAGAAATCGTGGTGCAGATCTGCAACACCAGATGGGAGGGAGCCACAGTGAAAGGGGAGAAGTTCCTGCCAGAGGAGCAATGTTGGACCGAGCAGACAAAGCAAGGTGCCAAAGATGAGATCTGCACTGTTGTCTTCTTGAATGATGCAGCAACACACAATTGTGTTGCTGTTTGCATAAGCGCCAAGCAATGTCACATTTCAAACACTGTGCCACGTTGTACAATGTGTCAGCATCAGGTCACCATCACCTTCATGAACGTTGAAAGCAATTCACAACGCTGCACTAGGGTATGTCTGGAATCGGACGCAGAGGTATTGAACAATGCTTATGCAACAGTGTCTTTACTCACCGTGTTACTGACATGCCATTTTGTCCTATTGTGTCATCCGCTCCAAAGTAATATACACAATTGCTGAGCTGGTTCCACAAGATTGTTGTGGTCTCAGGGAGCTTTTGCCAAGTCACAGTCCCTTTTTGGTTTCAAGGGATTGCATTACCGCTCATACATTGAACTTGCACAATTCAAATTTTTTGACAAGAGCCATGTGTCCACATACACCTGGATGATTGAAATTTTAAACTGCACCACAACTGCCATTGTTCTATGCTTTCGATGCTACAGTGGTTACATCGCATTCCTAATTGCTAGCTGTGAGTTGCCTGTTGCACCAAGAAACAATACTTTTGCAACAAAAGATAGCTTTAGAATAGTTTTACACATTGGCATTTAATAGCCTCCTCTATGTTTCACTCATCCCTATTTCTATTGTCAAATGTGTTGTGTTTTCAATTCTGCATCGTTGTGGTGGCGATCTCCTTGAGTTTGTCCACATTTCTTTGGTGCACTGCACTCACGTTGAGATGCCAACAATCCCACCTGGAGAGAACTGAACACAATGGTACTTGCAAAACAGTCGACCATACCAATAAAAGGGAACCCAGTTTTGGTCAGCAAATTAAGTTCCTTGAATGCTTGCACGAATTGATTTCTACACTTCTTGTCCAGGCAGACAACCAAGTTTCCTTTGGTGACGACAAAGGTTGTGATGTCCATAGCAATGTGGAATAGGAAACCAGCAGCACAGATCAGTATTGCACATTTCTGTGGATGTGGCACTGCGCTCAGCATGTGTAGCGGTAGATGTCCTGCACTCATCCAGACAAGGCATTGCCGTGGCCTCTGTTGTTTCCTGGGTTGCGTCATTTTTGGTGCAAAACTGTTGTCTCAGCCCTGTGCAGTACAGACTCCATTCTTTGCATGTATGCTGTCTACCAATCTCACCTGGGACGCCCAAAACACCTGGCCCCATGAATGCCAATCGAAAGCCTTGTGTACATCAGAATGCCATCAGACAGGACTGCAATTTGAAGGGCAAATGCAAGCCCGAAGAACACAAAACAATGCCAAAAAAGGGCTGCACCTTTTTTTTGTCACACGAACCACCTGCACAGTAACTGCTTTTCTACTGCTGAACTGGCACCATGACAGTGTAGCCTACATCAATCATAGTATGAAGGTATATTAGGTGAATGTGCAACACATAACTTGTTCTTGTTGAAGTTGTTGCCTAGTGAATGTTTGTGCTGAGTCATTCAGGATGAAGAAAGCACTCATCTACATCGATGACGAAGCAGAGCGTTCTGGTGAGAGCAGCTCGTGTGATGGAGACGGTTCAGAGCAAGACGGTGGATCTGGGGCTTCAGACTTTATTGATGATGCAACTGAGCCAGGGACTGCGTTGAGGTCGGTTGCTAGCTACCCACACCATGGAGAGCACACGAATCTAGGCACAATGTGTAGCCGAAACTTTGCAGCCTGTAGCATCCTGTACATGGCTTGCCCAAGGCGAGTCTCCAGGCTTGTATTAAATAGACAGATCATCCTGCCAAGCAACACATGCCTGGAATGTCCAGGAAACAGTTCTGCAATCGAAAGTGTCGCATTCATGCACCATTGGCTATTGTTTTGTACCTAGCTTCTGAGAATACGTACCTGAGTGCTCACCTCAGCACTTTCCAGACAGTTGCGCTCAGGAAAACTCAAAGGGCATTGAGATTCTGGGGCACAGACGTGGGCTCTGACACTGGAGAATGGTTTTGCAGTGCAGGAAATTGGCTTTGGACACATTCTGCGCTATATTGAACAACAAGAGCAGCAGCCCTATTGTAATATGCGATGTGGTGACTTTTGGAATCGCAGAAGGAACAGCAGCCATGGTAGTGACGGCTATGATGTGTGGCTGGTGTTGCGTTTGCTGTGAAACAGCTTTTCTCAACTGTCAGTGCTGCGCAGCGTGATATCTCTATTCCTGTCTAGTGCAACTGCAAACAACACCACCCCATCCTCTGTAGGGGGCTACAATGTTTCCGTCTAAGGTGATTTGACTGGGTGGCCAGGTCTGCAGAGGATCTGATAGCGATGTATCAGAGGTCACTCCTTTCTGTAACACCTGTTCCGATGAAGCTACTGCCAAGGAGGCTCGTTCTGGACACGCCAGGGGCTACGCAGAATGAGGATCACAGTGACTATGGTGGATCTTTCATCTCTGATGGTGAGCCAGACTCCACAGACCAGGGGCGATGGCCAGGTTTTTGGCACCTGTCTTCAATCTTTCTTCAAATGCTATTTGTTGCTTTTGGTATGACAGCGATTTGGGCTTGGATTCAATATGTTGGTGCTTTTCTGTGTGCTTACTTATTGGTGAGTTGTATTGGCTTTTGTTTCGATAGTATATATATATATATATATATATAGATATATATATATATATATATATATATATATATATATATATATATATATATATATATATATATATATATATATATATATATGGTTGATATTCTGTGTCATTCATATTGATTCAATAATCCAATATTGCTTCCTGATCAGGCAGCACGAAGCCGGCGGTGTCGGACACTGACGGCTCTTCAACAGAAGGAATGAGCGACGATGCGTGCGCTGCATGCGGAGGAGATGGCGAACTCATCATATGCGATGGCTGCTCGCTGGCATTCCACCTACTGTGTGTCGGTCTGACAACCGTTCCCCCAGGTAATTGTCGAAAATTTTCATTTTCCGTCGAAATTACAGCATCTTCTGCTAGTTTTGTGAGTTTTTAGACATATTTCAGATTGTGTCGTGCCCCATTTTTGTACAACACTAATTCTCAACAACGCAGAAAAATGCTCCACAAGTCTGCATGATCGTCTCAAGAGTTCCCAAAGTGGTTGCTCGTGCAGAAAATTTTACAGCCAGATTTGCCTGCCTTGACGGGCACAAAGCCCTTGCTCTGCAAGATAGTAGACAATGAGAGGAGCACAATGCCACTGCGATGATTGTTCTCCACTGTGGGAATCGAACTTGCAGAAACCCCCAAATATCCAGAAGGTAGACCAGCTTCAGGAAAGAGCGAAGCACATAAATACGCACCGCAAGACTCCTGTTGCTGAGGGCCCAGAAGTGCACCATCGTCACTGCTGCAGGCAGACATCTTCAACAAATGCTGGTGTTTGTGAAATTGGCCATCGCAAATTGATGACTGTGGCAATGTCAACAGCCTTGATATTGTCAGTTGGTTTCAGCACACATCTACTGGATACGTGTTTAGCACCTGGTTGGTGTCTATGACTCCTCAGGTGCGCCTGTCTGACACCAGTGTGCAAGTTACAGGTGACTGGTACTGTGCCAGTTGCGCTGCAGCGGAGTGAATAACTACACCTCCAATAGCAGAGAAGAATTTCAGGCGCCAATTCTGTCAAATTGGGGCAGCTGGAAGAGCACAGGCAGTTATATGTATGTTGTGCTGGCTAGAGTAGCAAAATAGCCGGACAGTGGTTTGGGGATGTCATGCTTCACGGTGTTCGAGAAATTTGTTGGTTTTGATGTGGGTTACAGTTGGGTTTTGGCAATCTGTATATTACAAAACTGTCAAGATGTCAGATCCAGACCTTGGGCAGTGCGATCTTCCGACCCTTTTGCGCATTGGAGGCTGAGGGCCCTTCATCATCATTCAGTCCCAATGCTCCCATCTTCACCTGCAAGGTGCAAGGCGAATCTGGACAACAGAACTTAGAACACCCAGAGTTTGATCAAAATCAGGCAGTTTGAACGCTCAAGTGTCTATCACACGTGACAGGCTAAGACAGCAGTAGGTCAGTATTCGTGGCATTCTGGGGTCCGGTACTTTTTCAGTGCGTGCAGGGGGGCAATCGATGTGCCACTCCAAGCTCGCCAGCGCGGCAGAGCGTGATCGGTGCGCCCAGTTACACACGTACAGCGTCGTTACATTACTTCACACAAACTGTTTACCGGTCGTCTGCCATATGCGTGCAAGGCGAGTGTTCCCATCGATCAACGAGCCGGTCGATCGCGCGGCGCCGCGACGGACCCGAACGCGATGGATCCGTCGCACTGGACCCACAGTACAGCGAGGCGCCTCGGTGCCGGCACCACACGCGTTGGAAGAGGCGTCCCAAGGCCACACTGCTCTGCACATGTGCCATGTCTTGCTTATAAAGGTCCTTATTCTCTCCTCACTTGCAAGAGGGGCTCGCGCGGCGTGGCGTCGTCGGTGCCCCCTGGCGCCCCCTTCCCCCACGTCCTTCGCGGCGCCCTTTTATTTCCCACGGACTTCGAGCACTGCCTCGGAGGTCTCGCGGCGCCCCGCAGCGCCATTGCGGGCCCCAGGGCCCCGGCCCCAGAATCCCCTCCTCCCTCGTCAACGACAAACGCCACATGACGGCCTGTGCGCATCTCCCCCCTTCATCTGACCCTCGGTGCAGTCGACGCTTATCTTCCTCCCGTCACAACAGACGACCCGGCTCCGGGGCATCCTTCCCGCGGCGCCCGTTCTCCCCCTCTGCCTCCTACGTCCCCAAGCGACGCGCCCCGTTGGCCGCCCGCAAGGCCGCCATCGACGCCGCCGCCAAGCACGCGCCCCCCACAGCGAGCCACCCCGCCCTCCGCCAAAACCCTCCGCGCGACCCCTCCCTCCCTCCATCCCCATCCCCCTCGACTTCCCCAGCCTCGGTCCTCGCGCCGCAGAGGAAGCTCGCGCGGTCGGCGTAGGATGCGCCCCGCGGCGACGTGAGCCCCGCCGAGTCATCCGCCCCCGTTTGCGCCGCCCGCTCCACCACCTCCGTCGTTTCGTTCTCCTTGTGCCCCTCGATTTCTCCCCCCACCATCGATTTCTTCTCCCGCATCTCCTCGATTTCTCCCCACACGGTCGATTTCCCCTCCCGCCTCCGCCCGATATCTCCCCCGCCCGTCGATTTCTCCCCCTGTGGCTCCTCGATTTCTCCTCCCCCCGTCGATCTCCTCTCCCGTGGCGCCTCCACGCTCGCTCGGCCGCCCCTCACGCCCCCGGGCAGCCGCGCCGCCCCCCAGTCCTTCCCCTCGCCGCGGCAGTCCACCGCGCGCGCCTCCGATCCGCCGCGGTCGTCGATCAACCCCCTTCCCGCGACGTCGTCCCCGCTCTCCGCCCCCTCGCCTCCCGATCCGCCATGTCGCGTCCCCACGCCTCCCATCCCCGCCTTCCCGCCCTCACGCCCCCCCTGCCCCCTATCATGGCCCTCGAGGTCCGCCGTGGCATCCGACCGCAGCGATCCCACGCTCAGGTCGCTGGGCGTCGACGTCCGGAACTCCGAAGGCGGGCCGGACGACAGCCCGTCCTCATCGCCGGCCCCCCGCCTGCCCCTCCGGCCCCCCAGCTGCTTGAACGATCGCCCCGCGCGCCGCGTCAGGCTGCTCATCGCGTCGAAGAAGCCGCCCGCGCCGCCCCGCCGGCCTTCGGATGCCATGGTCCGGCAGCGCGGCGGCCTGCCGGTGGGCCTCCGAGCGGGGCGCTCCGCCAGGCCGCCCGTGTGCCCCGCCAGGCCCTTTGTGTCGCCGTGGGCCGGGCGCGTTTCTGTCGAGCCTGGGGACAATCTGGCGGCCGGCCCGCATGTCGGGCTGCCCGAGGGCTGTACCATCAGGGAGTGACAGAGCGACGAAGGGGCGCAGCGGCCGAGGGGGTGTTGGTGGGATGGTGGAGGCTTGCAATGTACCTTCGGTGCCGGTGCCGTGGTCGGTTGGCTGATCGTTGGAATGGCGCCAATCGAAAGGCGGTTTTCCGTAATGCTCAAGCCTGCTGCGTGCGGTCTGTCGGCCTGGTCTCGAACACGAGCCGAACTCACTCTTGGGTTGCCGTGGTTGCAACGTCCAGCGCCACCAGCGCTGAAAAATTCTCTCTTCGCTGCACGGAATCATCATGATTTGATCATGGTTAGCTTTTTGCCAAAAAGCTAGTTGGGACACAGTGTGTCCCAACTAGCAGTCTTGCAAACAGGATTCTTTTGATGCATGATCACAAACATGCTTCCAAAAACTACTTTCTCCGTCCCATATTAATTGTCAGCTATTTGGAAAAGAAAGTCGTTATGAAAACGGCATCTGAATTACAAAAGAGACCAGAATCGGAAAGACCAATTTGCAAGGAGAAAGTTAGCCCTAACCACTGTAAGCAGCCCCCCAAATTGCCTTGACTTGATCCAGAACGTCTGCATTCAGACTTTGCATTTCCTACAGACCCCATGGTTGTGGACCGCTCCTGCGCATCCGGGTGGCAAAGCGGTGTCGTCGCCGCCGTCGTGGTGAATGGCGGTGTCTGACACATGGTATAACACATGTCAAACACACTCGACCATGCATGGATTCTCATAGTAGAAGACCGTCGTCACAGCGTTGACGATGCCCCACATCTTTGCCATGCTGCATTTCTGATGCACAGAAATGCACTGAGCTGTCATGTGCCGAAAAGGCCAAGGTCCAAGGCGGTCAAGCTTGGGCTTTGTGCAAGCTGCCGCTACAAGTATATGTGGCAACTTTGCTGGGACATTTTCCCTTAAATGACGGGTGAATCGAGGCTTTCGTCCCCAACTTAGCCCACAATCCATGGCAACCTAGCAGCTCTTTGTTTTTGCTTCAAGAGACAAAGCTTTATCCATCCAGAGCCCAATCCTTCAAGTGCCGAAACGAGTTCGATATGGCCATCCTTGCTCCAGTGGCCCTTTCACTAACTATCTGCCCTTCATCGAGGCCATAGCCACCGCCCTCCCTTGCGCCCCGTTGAGGGGTTTGTGAGGCCTCCCACAGTTGCCTTAATGGCGGCAATGGAAGTCAGAAAGTTTTGGCTCAGAAATCTGGGCCTGGAACGTAGTCGTACACGATTTTTGCACACAACCAACGAATTTCAGAACCGTATAGAACCCTTCAAAACCGTCGTTTCATTAGTGAGCTCTGACTCCAAGCCTGCAAGTCGGAGACGGATCGAGCTCGAGTTTTTCATGTTTTCGATCACGGCGAATCCTCTTGACGGGAATTCAGAACCAGTGTCCGTTCTGGCTCTTGGAACGTGCCGTTCCCGTTTCTTTCCAGGCCGTTCCACAGTCTTTTTCACCCATTCATTATGGGAGGAATTGCAACAGACCATGAAGAAGACACCCAGGAAATGCCAAATGGCCACCTTGCCTTCTTTGCTGAACGGGCAGTCATTCCTCCGATGCATGTTGCCATGGTCGGAAAACAGCTAGCGGCAGCGTTCTTGGGTTTCGGGCTGCATCCTGCGGGCAACGCCTGTGCATCCCCTCCCTCACTTGGGTAACCAAAAACAACACAGCATTTGCACGCAAATCGCGTACAAATCGTGGGGGTTTTGTAAGTGGGTCGCGTGCAAATATAGCCCATACAGTGGTGTTAACGCTGATGCACATTTTGACAAACAGCGGCTGTCTTTCTACACTGCTGATAGGTGTCCACCTTGTGCGGGCGTTTATTGAATGCACACAATTTGATGTGTTGTAAGGATGCACACGGAGCGCGCAAGATACTACATTGCAACCGGAATTGGAACCCAATTTTTGATGTTTCCCAGCATGGTGTGGCACAGTATTGCAAAAGCTTCTGTTTTGATGCATGATTGCAGACAATGTCTCTCAAGCAACTGGGCACAATTGATTTCTGGCTGTTAACACACTCGAGAAATGACAACCGTTTCATTTTAATGTGCAAATGACAATGTGCTAAACGGGTGAAGGGCCACAGCATGCGCCTACACTGCTGTCAGAGGCAGTACTAGTCGTGGCGGTTCCTTTCCTATAATGTGTTTGAGCCCCACAGAGAGTTTGGCAACTTTACATCAAGAGGGGGATTGCGTTACGTTTCAACGTGAATGCGCCCTTTCTGAATGTGGTGGAGATCAGCTTTGCGGCCGAGCGCCCTGCCGCACAACTATACACAATACGTGCACAACACATCCGATCCTCTGAAGCACGCCACTTCGCATATCCCGGTGTTCAGCACATAGTGTGGGAACTTTGAGGCAAGGCATCAGCGCAGATGTGTGGACACCGTGCTTCATGGGCAAAAATTTCCAGTGGAAGCAGCACAACAAAACATTGGCAATGGCTTAAGGACAAACGTCACAACGTTTCCATAAAACTGCTCCACATCACTCCCGCCTGCGATGTCTGCAACATCTAGTGCCGGGGAACAGCGCTTGTGAAATTGGCTCCCCTCACGGCCCCAACTTCCCCAATCGTTCCGTTCAATTTTCCCAACCACCGAATACAAATCTCCCAGAAATTCCAAATCCCCGGAACTCGCCAACACGCCCCCTGCCCCCTGTCAGGCCCGTGCTGACGTCTCCACCACAGCGACCGCCTGCGGCAGCTCCACCGCGTACTGCTGGTCCAGCCCGATGTAGCAATCAGACATCAGGAACAGCGTGACGGCGTCGCGCCTCCCGTCCGGCACATTGAACTCCAGCTTCACCGTCGCTGGCTGGCCATCCCGCAGGGACAGCCGCTTCAGTGCAAGCAGCTCCTGGCCGCCGGGGTCGCCCAGCACCAGCCACCAGCCCTCGTCCTTGACCTTTGGGTACCGTGGGGCGAAGGCTGGCGCCACACCCCGGCCGCGGCCCTGCAGCCTGCCGCACTGCAGGGTCACCTGCAGACTGCAGAGCTCGCCTTCATCCGTTTCGGGCGCCTCCGGTGTGCCGTTCTCGGTCCCGCTTCGGTCCTGGGGCGGGGCGGCCTGCGCCACTGTCGGGGCCTCCCACTTGACGGTGACCACAGGCAGGCGCCTGCAGACCTGCGACATGCACCGGAGTTGTTGCCATGTCAGAGTGGGTCGAGTCAGCGCGGCCTGGGGCGTGCGCCTGCATGACAACGGGAGCGCCCGCAGCAGGCAACTCGGGCGCATCGAACTGCCATGGCATAGTACGACGTTTTCCTGCTGATGATGTGCTCTCTGGTTAATAGTATTGAGATGAAGAAAAAGAAAGAGAAATGCCCAAGAAAAGAAATGGAAAATGACAAAAGGAGTTCCTCCGTGAGATATCTTCACAAAAGGGAGTCCTCTGCGGGGGTGCGAAAAACAAAAAGGGGCCCTCTGGTCCCCCCTGTAGATTAGACGCGTTGGCAGACCGGCGCCAGTCTTCAACTTGGGGCCTCCTACTGGGGGCGACCCCGCAGAGGAGACCCTATTGTCATTTGCACCCAGGCAGATGACCCCTCTTGTCAATTTTCCTCTTGGGGGTGCTGAGGGGGGACTTTGCGATGCCATTTAGACGACTACGCCTGGCCTTGGTGTATCATTTAAGTGCAATTGGTCTCCATGAACTACACAAATCATTATGAACAATGACCTGGTTGTGTTTGCCGCTTCCAAAAACATTAAAAAACTACGTTTGGTGCGAAATCTGAAGAGGTGACTTGCAACACTTCATTCTTTCCAAATCGTTAGCTTCTCTGGACATTTACTTCATTCTAAGCATTCCAAAAACATGCATGCTCACCTATATGACACCAAGGGGTGAGTATTGCATGAGCTTCTGAGCATGTGCTCATGAAATAAAGTTGGCTTGCGTTGGGTCTGTATGCATGAAGCAAAATGGTTGCATGTTATTTTGAGAACACAAGACAGTACTTTGTGTCCTTTTGGCGAGTTTCCTGCCATAAGTGTTGATTGAGACGCAATGATCGCTCAGTACATGGGCAAGGAAGAAGTTGTAGAATTGCTTGAGAATGATCGTGAGCTGTGATTGATGGGATGCGTTCGGTGAGCAAGGTCCTTGGTGACTGTTGCAATGCAATGAGATGCATGCAGCATATTTCTTCTGACAAGATCGGGCTTGGCATGGCCTGACAAATCCGAAAATGGCAGCCTGACCATTTTCGGATTGTGGGTTTTCACAACTCAGTTGTGAAAAACGTCAGTATGGCGTTGTTTCCGCGTTAAGGTGTCATTTTCTTCAAGTACATGCTGCCGATGACTTCGCTTTACAAAGAGTTCTTGCAAAATCAAAGCACAAGAGGTGTCTTGAATCTGCTAAAGTTTTTGTGTTGTAGACTTCAGCTCACAGACAAACATACCCCCGCAACACCCCAAGAGGGAAATTGGCAAACGGGATTTCCTCCACAGACGTCCAACTACAAAAGGGTTTCTTCTGTGGGATCGCCCTAGTGCGACCGAGTTGCAGACTGTCCGTCTGGCGCCGGTCAGCCAACGAGACTAATGTACAGGGGGGCGGCCAGAGGACCCCCTTTTGTCAGGATATCTCACAGAAGACCCCCGTTTGTCATTTTCCCTAAAAGAAACAACTAGTGTCCATATAGCAGAACATATTATTGTTGCAAATGCGCACAATGTGCTCACATTTCTGTAATGAACAGCGCCACTGATTTCGCGTGAGGGATGTTGAAGTGGTAAAACATGAAAGCGTGGCGAAAACAGGCGAGCAACCGGTTCCCTTCAAGAGGTCGCAACGAGCCGGGAAGAATGTCGACACAATCGGCAAGACATCAAGTGCGTGGATCGCAGCCTCTCCAGCCGCATTTGCTCCTCCTCGCACAACAACAAATTGTCACAATTATGCAACGCTCCCGCTGTCGAACACTGCGCGAGCGGCACAGTGCCCAAGAAGCATTCTACCTGCACGGCCTTCTCCGCCGCGCCATTTCCAATGAGGGGTGACAGCACGTCTGACACGAAGCTGCCGCGGTGCTCCACCACCTCCAGCAACTGCGGGAGGCAAGAAATGCCGACCTCCTCAAGTGCCTCTACGCACCTTGCGTCAACGCTGGGCACGCTCAGCAAGCTGCTGTCCTGCACCCACCTCGCCTGAGACAGGGCACAAACCAGCGCCTGAGGTTTGAAACCGCACAGCCGCCGTGGACGCAGCGAGTCCTGAGTCGCTTTCCACGGCTTCTGTCAGCCTGTTTCGGACATTCAGGAGCCACGTAACCGGCCCACCCCGTCCACCTCGGTGAACAACGCAGATTCAAGCCGATTCGCAATCACTGCAAGACGGTTCGTGCACATTCATTTTGCATTGCAAAGGACACCTGCATTCTACCCGGGCGCCTCTGTGCTTCCCACCCCCCGCATTGCCAACGGCGTCCATTAACAAACGGAAAAACTGCCGTTACTATGCGCATTATTACTTGTCACAAATCCACGGCACAAATTGTCCACTCAACACAGTTTTCTTCCGTGTTCGAGCTGATGCAATTACCAGGCGTCCAGAAGGGGCAGAAGCGCTCGAACCTCAGGTGGTGCTTTTGGGCCATTGTTCCACCTATGGCAGGAAGGCCGCTCACCTGCATGACGCTTTGGATCAGGTTCATGACTGTAAGCGCGGTGCCCAGCCAGCCCGCGTCGGCGGCAATGTCCACCATAGCCTGCATGATGCGCAGGCTGTTGTCCAGCACGCTCTTGGTGTCCGACACGTAGTCGCTGATGGGCAGCGCCTTGCGGGACAGGTGCGCCTGCAGCAGGAGGTTGGCCTTGGTGTGCGGGTCCCCCAGGGTCTGGGGGTCCACTCGCCACCGCACGCTGCCCGACAGCACCATGTTCAGCTTGTCCTCGTTGTGGCGGACCGGCAAGTCGTCATACTCGGACGTATGGCACAGGACCTGCGTCAAGCCGGCGTTCAGCACGGTGAGCGGCGAGGCGCGCTCCGCCAACCCAACTGCGCACTGTGAATCCGAAGGGAAACCTCAAGTGCTCTGTCGCGAGCGGAAAGAACTTGTGGGAAATTGTCGGGGCCTTTGTCGGACACTCATAGCCTGGAGGTTTTGTTGCAGCAGCAGGGAAGAAGCTCGTCTAACTACTCCTAAACTACAACCACGACAATATGCACAGCGCCACCGTTAATCCCTCTTACCAAAGTACCCACACTGGGGCAATACAGCCCAGATGTGTTTTGCGCCTGTGTTGTCAATTTCAATCCGACAGCCAGCGATTACGCGCCTTATGCCAGCACTTGTTCCCAACACCCTCTTGTTCTTAACTCGTGACTCCATGCAATGTCCCTTCGTGACATGTGCAGCCCGACGCAACAACTGTCAAGCGTATGCAATATCCCCAAACAGGTTATATGACTGCGGTTTGCCATGCACTGGCAACCGGAACCGAACATGGAGGCCTTGTTTGCACAGACCGTCTGCGCAGCGTACAAGCCATCGACATCCCTCCAAAGATGACACTATGGGCACTGGACACGCGTTCCAAGTCCTTTTTCATAAACCCTTCCGCATAGTAAAGCAACGTTTGGCCTTTTTTTGTCGAGCAAAGTTAATGAAATTTCCGCAGAGCGACACAAAAAGGTAAAACACGCTCTGAAAAAAATGCGGAGCAAAAGCGTGACTGAAAATTTTTTGATGTGGCAGGGTTGATTGTTACACGGTATGCATCACCCAGGCCGCAGTCACACTCGAGAAGGCTGCACTGCGCACAGCGCACACCTGCAGGACTTGCTTGAAGTCCATGCCCGCCTTCAAATTCGCCATGAAGACCGCCATGGTGCTGTGCCTGAGGTAGAAGAACGAGGATATGCGTCCCATCGTCGTTGCCTCCACAGTGTCGTCCTCGTGCACCGTCACGCAGCCCGCCGTCTCCAGTGTCTTCAGCGTGTCTTCCACCATGCCGGACAGGAATTCGTTCACAGTGTCCTGCTCGATGCTCTTCAGGTCGTAGAAGGACGGGTTGCGCAGCAGGCGCCGGAAGAAGAACGTCCACGTGAGATAGTCCACGGCGTCCTGCTTCGTGGCGATTGTGCCGGCAACGACCTCCGCACTCAAGTGCTCGGCGAGCTGCAGGGGGAACAAACGGGGGCGTGTCAGATATTCAGAAACTACCAAAAAGTAGGACACAGGCGCTGGCCAGAGAACTCCCCTTCCTGCACAGTCTGTGTCTGAATCGCGGTGCAAATTACTGAAATCGCATATATGCAGTGTCAATATTACTTCGTAGTGTTTGCAATCTCAGCCATGCTGAAACGGAACCAGCTCGTGCAAACCGTGCCTTGGTGTGATTTCAGCTGTATGGGCGCTGCTGCTGGAAGTTGTGCGGCAGCGCGAACTGTGCCTCTCCCAATTTGCCACAAAGGCTGCTGGGACGCGGCACCGTGGAGACGGCGTGTATTGCTGGAAGGTCAGCATAGCTGAAGCAGCAGCGCATCGCAGCCGGCGATTGCATAATGTCGAACAATCCACATTACCAGTCATTGTAACCCAAGGTGGCCTGAGCGCGGCATGGCGACCGTCTTCGAGGCAAAATTAGTCATCGGAGAAGCACATCGAGTTCCTGCCACCGTTTCCATATTTCCACCTTCCCGTTTCCATGCAGAAACTGACCGTGTCACGCACTCGAGTCAAGTGCCTGACAATCGATCATTACTTCCACATGAGTCAAGTCGCTTGACTCGCTACGAGTCAGGCATACGACACGCAATGAATGATCAATCATGGGATGTTGCTGCGCCCGTCATGAGCTGGAATGCGCTAAGGCTGGAACCTCACGTTACGTTGACAAACTGCAATCTGCGGAAGTCAGCAGCCATACACGGAAGTAGGCGACAGCACTGATGTGTATATTCGCCGAATGAAACGCGCCCGCCAGCGTCAATGAGATCAAGCCCTCACGTGCGCCGGAAGAGAAGATTCTACAGGGAAGGGCTCGTAGAGGAACTTCTTGTAGAACGCCTTCTTCGGCTCGTGCACCATGATGACGGCCACGCCGTGTTGGTCGAATTGCGGCCTCCCCGCGCGCCCCATCATCTGCAGCACGTCCGTTATGGGGAAATCCACGTACCGGCGTGTCGGGGCGTCGAAGTACTCCGTTCCCTGCATGAACAGCACAACGGCGTCGCAACTGTCAGGTGCGGACGCGAGGAAGAGCGGCCCCAGCTGTGCACAGCCAGCGGTGCATGAACGTTGCGAGACGACAAGACGGCCAAATGCTCAACAAGGGGCACTCGTCGACGAAGGACGACAGGAACAGATACCACGTCCTGCGGAACAGCGGCAACTCCCTGGATTGGCATGTGGGGAAGCGGTCAACCTCCCATGAGAGCCGGCCCCATCATGTGACCCATTCTGCACTATGATTTACCTCACACCGCCATGTGCTTGATGGCCCGCAAGCACTGACCGTCCTTTCCATGACCGCGGAAAGCTGTCTACAACAGCGGGTGCAGGTTTTCCTGTGGTGACCAAGGGAAGGGCGACCAACGCACCTTGATGATGACCAGATGAGCGGGCGTGTTGACACCCCACGCCAGCGTCGACGTTGCCACAAGCAGCTGGATTTTGCACTCAACGAACAGGCGCTCCACGATGCTTCGGTCGCGGTCGTTGAGACCAGCATGGTGCAATCCGATGCCGAATTGGAGGGTGTGTTTCAGGTTGGAGTCCTGAAAAGAAAACCGTGCCTGTTCGATGTTGTATTTGTAAGGCATTGAGTTGGCACCAAAACACCAGTGCCGTGCTCATGCAGGAGCCAAATTGGAATGCGCGGCCTGCAAGCGCCGACAGACCACAGGGGATCGAGCTGTGATCCAAGGCGACGACCGCGGTACAGCCTTTGAAGCAACAAGGAAGCCACCATCTACGACTCTGAATTCAGAACAGCAGCATCCGAGGTTCCCACCGCCACGCCAGGGAAAGCAGCTCGATTCCGCGACAGACACGCCAGTAATACAGCCGCAACAACATGACTTCCCACAGCAGTCCGAATGATTCGTCAGGTCAAGGGGCGCAATCCCTACCTTCACGATCTCCAGCACCTCCTCCAGTTCGTCTTGCCCCATGTGCAGAAATTGCTCTGGCCGTTCATCCGCCGCAGCGAAAGCGATGAGGTCCAACGCTGTGAGGCGCGTCTGGCGACGACTGGAGACGAAGACAAGCACGGGCTTCACGGGGCAGTACGTCTGGATGGCGGCATAGGCGGGCTTGTTCATTGTGGCCATGCGTGGGCAATAGAATTTTCCTGCATACACCGGGAACGTAGATAGGGTTGGAACCGAAAACGCTCATGACAGAGTCTGCTCAGCATAAAACACAACGGCGTCACGACTGGAATTTAGCGGCAATGCTACGCAGCACAACGCTGCCAAACGCGACGTTAGTCAATTGGGAACGTGATCAACACCCAAGACCATGCGTTCCACACACGGCTTCAAAACCATTCTACGGCAAGCTCCTAACGACTGTCTTGCTCACGGAAGGCAGCAAGCCAGATGATGTGCACACCACACCCACGCCCACATCCGACCATATGTGGGCTGTGGATTGCACGTGGACAAGCAGGAGATGCTGTAGCAATCTCTAGCGTATCAGATACTGTAGGAGGCACTGTAGAAATCTGCTGGGTAATCTGCGGCAGTCAATTTCAGTCCAGGAATGCACCAAAGGAAGAGTCGCCGGGAGGGGCGCTTCGCCTCACCTGGGTACCCTTGGATATGGCACTCCAGAGGCACGGGCCTCACGCTGGGCCTGAAGTTGAACAGGCCGTCTTCTTCCACCCCCATCCAGTCTGCGACGTCGGGCGCGTTCGCAAGGGCGGTGCTCAGGCCCAAAAGCCTGACCTGCTGGTCCGTCTGCGAGGCAATGTACCGCATTCTGGACACGATGACCTCGATGATGGGTCCGCGATCGGCCCCAAGCAAATGGATCTCGTCGATGACCATCAGGCAGACGTTGCGGACGTAGGAGCGGGTCTGCCAGTTGCGGGATATCCCATCCCACTTTTCCGGAGTGGCGATAATAATGTTGGCGGACTTGAGCGCCCTGCCCATGTAGCAGCTTGTCAGTGGCGAAGTGGCAGTCTTGAGGAAGTAACGAGTCAATTGGAAATTGACACCGCGTGGGATCATGTGGGGATACGCACCAGAGGAGACAGATAGATCTGAATTGACAACAGGCACAATCTTTTGGCGAAATGCAACGAGGGTTGGAGCACCGGTCTGTTGCTGTGACAGCGCGAGACTACTACAGCAACGATTGCCAATGTATGACAGAACCTAACATAAGCGTCTTTCATTAAAGTCGTCGACTCCTGTCATCAGCTCAGCCAAGTCTCCACCTGCCCTAATACAGACAGAACCCCACCACGCTCATGCGCGCTGCTTGTGGTCAACCGGCCACTGCACTGCATTGCTGCTGTGCAAATTCATACTCCGCAGAACTATCACACTGATGCTGCAAGTTGCCAAATTCTGCGAGCAAATCAGCTGCCACAACAGTTGGTTTAGGAGCTCGAGTCGCGCAAACTGCTGGAGCAGCTGACATGTTTCCGGTTTCTGCACGCCGATGACTGCATATTTTGCCTAATCAAGGCGTCGAAACAGTGATCAACTCGACGCCGCCCTTCCAGCCAGTGACTTCAACTGCACCTGATGTCTGGCGTGTAGTCCCCCGTCAGTTCAACCATCCTCTTCCCCAGAGACGGGCACAGCCGCCGACCCCAGTCATTCAGGCGCTCTCTCACGAGCGCCTTTATAGGTGCAATGTAAATGATCTTCTTGTCCGGCTGCTCGTTGAACACGCGCATCATGGCCAGCTCGGCAGATATGGTCTTGCCAGAGCCCGTGGGTGCCCCAAGCAGCACATTCTTGTCCGTGTGGTACAGGGTGTGGAAGGCTTGCGTCTGTATGGGGTTGAAGTGCGTGAAGTGTGAGTAGAGTGCCTCGTAATGTGGGTTGTTCAGGACGGTCTTGGGAAGGGGGTCCAGGTCCAGCAGCTCGGTGTGGGGGCCCATGCGGCTGGGGAGCATGAGGGACTTGAAGGACAGGGCGGCAAAAGCTTCGGACTGCGATGCAACACAATCGATGATGCCACATTGGTTAAAAGTGACCCAACAGAAACAGCCACGATCGCCCAGTTCGGTCCCACTTTTCTTCTGTTTTTACTGCCACCCCACGTTGAATATTTAGCGCGGCATGAACAATTGCGAAATAAGCAACAACTTGCCAGTGAGGGGCGCAGCGCATGAAACCCAATGGCATCAAGCCCCCTGACAGTTGGGCAGGCAAAGACCGTCACGTGGCAACGAAGCGGACCCCGACGCAGCCTGATAGGCGGAAGGGCATGGCCTGGCATAGTTCCACAGTTGCAAGGTTAGACGCCACCGCACCTCCACCCATGAATCGTTGATGACACGGACAACGTAGTGCGCCGGCAGCGGCTCGGATATGGGGATGGTGAACACCAGCCTGTGTGGCTCCTGTTGCCTCATCATCATCTTTGTCAGAAGCCACGTCTCTGTGTGGTAGATGTGCTCATTCTCTGAGTCTTCGACCCAGATGATCCACCGCATCACGCCGCCGTGATGGGCATCCTGCGCGTTGCCACAGACAACAAAGTCAGCAAGGATGGACAAGGCAGGACAATGGTAAAGGTGCACGTCAGGGAGCGCAATTACACCTACTGGTGAATTTTGGCGCCCAGGGCGCAATTAGAATGACACATTTTGGTCAAGTCTGCACAATGTACACCATTAATGCACAGCTAACATTACTGGCCTTCACCAATGCGCATTTGTACTCCATCATACACCACTATCACACAACATCACACTGCAGTACACAAGCAACACACCAACAATACAGCGCCACAGGATTTTCATGGCGGAGATTATCGGAGATGGGATGTGTTCCCACTGATTAGAGGGCACGGTGGCCTGTCATAACAGCGTGAGTACGAAACTGATGCGCGTTGCACGGTTGGCTGTACATCATCAATCATCATCAGTGATTCAAGCGACAGGGCACTGGGCATCCAATTAGTGCTGTATACCTATTCCTGGCACCTGCACCTCCTTAGCAGTTGGCGCATTTCATGTTCCTCAGACCGAATTACTAGCAATACTGCGGTTCAGGCAAAACTACAGCGTTTGACATTGTCTCGGAGAGGTGCTTTCCTACTCGAGTGAAGCAGCAACGCTGAGTTGTCGTGGCTGCACAACAAGTCAGCGCCCAGTTTCGTCGGCTGAGCAAGATTTTAGACAAAATACTATGCAGCCAAAAGTGGTGAGATTTGGTCTTTTAGGTTAGTTCCCGAACATGGCGAGCGAAGCGTTTCCAGGAATTGGAAGCCATGAGCGACAATATACTGATTTTCACATGACTGCAAACTTCTTGACAATTCGCAACACAGCTTGAAATTCAAGTAAATCGCTGGTTCATGAGCACACACAGGCAATAGATGCAATGGAATATGAAACATTGTCTCTCAAGAATGCGTGGAGGCGAAATGCAATACAGTAGAACACAGCCGAAAGGGAATCGCACGGCGAACCTGCGATGGTGTCAGACGCGGTTAAGTCCACAAGGCCCCACATTAAAAAATCGCATTGACACATTTGAAAACGCACCCTCCATTTGAATGCGGGGGTGATCTCCAGCTTGACCTGCAGCACCGACCGCGTGATGGGATGCAGCTGGACCACCAGGTCCAGCTTGGGAAACGCCGCCAGGCACTCCTTGATCAGCGCGCCCGCGTTGGTGTGCCGGATGAGGCGGTCGATCTCTTCCGCGCTGGACTCGTACAGCACGTCCATCAGCACGCGGCGCTCCTCCAGCTTGTGGATGATGCCCGGCGACAGGACGGTGTCGAACTGCCTCAGAGCGTGCTGTGTGGTCCACAGGCGGCGCTCGAAGCACTTGCACAGGGTGAGCAGGATGTCAGCCAGGCTGCTCCAGCCGCGCCTCAGGCAGATTTCAAAGATGGCGCGGGCGATGCGGGCGGCGTTCTGGGAGATGTACATCATGTCAGCGATGAGGGAGAAGGCCTCCAGCGGCACACGGGAGACGTACGCCTGCGTGGGCACATGTTGGGAGCCTCGTGAAGGGGTCCGTCGGCATTTGTGTGATGTAGAGTCATGCGCTGGCGATGCGGCCCGTGCGTTCTTCCCAACGGAACCAAATCCTAATATGTTGCCTAATAAATTGTCGTCACTACAAGTAATATGCCACCTGCTCCAATCTTTCCCTAAATGCTTGTGTTGCATGATGCCAATGCATAGTGATACCACGTTTCTGAGGAATTCGTCACTGGCGACGTAGCCAGTGCAAAATGCCTCAGAAACACGGTTACGATCAAGTACTGGCTTCATGCAACATACGCTTTTGTCGCCCAGTACACCGAGCGCTCGCACCGCTGGTCCCCAAATTCGGTTGCGTCCCACTAAAGTGCGAGCAGTGGGACGTGCACAATTTGCGCAGGCCCTGCACAAGACTCCGCGCTCTGCAATTGAGGTGTGCGATCCGTCATAATCTGCACGAAGTGTGTGTTTCACACAAGCATAATTGGTGCCAAAAACCCCATACTGTTGAAAGGCGCGTACCTGCAAGGCAATGTTTCCGAAGCCATACCTAATCCTGTCATGTGGACGTCTCTTCTGGGCCACCGTTTACTAAGCGCAGGCAGCAAACGGACCAGGATACACGATTCAGAGACAGAAGCGTACAGATTAGCAGATTTTGCGTTCCTGTGGAACATCGTGCAACGAAGCCTTTCATGTGGGACTCCCTTTTCCACCTGCATCAAGACGTCCACTTTTCCCTCCTTGTTCTCCACGCCGCCTCGAACCTCATAGGGGCACCCCTGGGACATGACGCGGTCCAGCTCCGGCAGCTCCTCCTCGCGAACCATCATGCTCTCGAACTCACTGCTGTGTGACATCATCGCCAGGACTTCAGCCTCCGTCATGGTCTTCTTGAGAAGGCCGTTGAAAGTTTCGACCGTCTCGTGGCGGATGTAAAAGTGACTGGCGACGCGGCCCAGCTCGGTCACGTACAGCTGCCCGGACTTCTCGTCGAACCGTGCCATTTTCGACTTCTCCAGTTTGCGTGCTGCCTTCACGATCAAATCCCTGCGATGGGCTTCAAGCCGCTCGTCGGACTGCGATGGAAAAGGGAAGGATCAGTTGATCTGCGGCGCTCAGGGGTGACGACGCCATGTGCACCTTCACTACCGTGCATCCAGGAGAAGCGTGGAACATTTGGGCACGACTGCGGAAAACGGCAAAGGGAATGGCAGGGGCCCGGAAGCCATGGTGACGCCCGGACTACGGCGAGGGGCAGATGTCTCCGCGCCACACATCGAATTTGGCCGCCGGAAGCGCCCGTTGGAAACGAGGGCGGTGCGCTTTCCACGAAATCTGGCCAAGAACAATTTGAAACTGGCATCAGAAGGCTCGTCGACGGACACTCCGTGTCAAATTTAGACGAGCACCTCCAATCCATTACCATGCGAGCCTCCCACGAGATGCCGTATGGGAGCGGATTCTGCAGCATTCTGACGAAGAGATAAGTGTACGACAGCCACGTGATCGCCTCCTTCACGGTCGTCACCGTCCCGAGAACGATCTCCGCATTGAGGTGGTCAACCAGGCCCTGGGTGAACTGGGACTCAATAGGGGCTTGGTGCGTCAGCATTCCTGCAACACAGGCATCAGTGCACACCAACGTTGGATTGCCCCCGATCGACTGTGGTCCGCACTCAACGGCTCTGCCTGTGGCAACGCAGCGTGGCGGTTGCGTGGCACGAAGGTGTATGCAGTCGCTCACTGGCTCATCCACTGCAAAGTTTTCAATCGAACCTCACTTGCCAGTGGCTACACATTTGAGTCAGCAACGTTCACTATCAGGCAACTTTGCATCTTTCAAAACCTCATAGGCAGGCGAACGGAGAGCCACATTTGACGCACAAGATCGACCAGAACACACACACACACACACACACTCTATGGATGAACTGCGTGCCACAAAATGACGAGGGCTTGACTAGTCACACAGGTATCACCAGGTTTCTCGCTTATCAGCGACACACACAGCGCCTGGGCGGTGCCGCACCCAAGTAATGAGCCAGCTTGTCGTGCGAGGTGATGATGATCCCCTCGCCAGACGTGTCGAACTGCGGGCGCCCGGCCCTGCCGAAAATCTGCTGGACGTCCAGCATGCCGACGTCCCTGAAGGCGCCCTTCTGTGAGTCATACAGCTGCGTGCCCTTTATGATGACCGTGTGTGCGGGCAGGTTGACACCCCATGCCAGGGTGGCCGTGCAGCACAGGACCTTAAGGACCCCCGAGGCGAACAGCCTCTCCATCATCGAGCGGTCCGTTCGGAGCATGCCCGCGTGGTGGATGCCGAACCCCGAGGGGAAAAGCTCGGCGACCTCCTTGTTGCGAGACTTGGAGATGTCCCTGACGGCGGCGGGGTAGTCTGGGTGCATCTTGTCCATGAAGAGCTCCGCCTCGCCAGCGCGTTGGGCGATACTGCCGAGGATGCGGGCCGACTTGCCAGTCTCCTTGCGCGAGTGGACGAACACCATTGCCTGCTTCCCTCGCTTGATGGCGGATACAATCTTGCAATGGCACAACGAATCTGGTGAATTTTGCAACAGGGGTCGCAAAGGTACCAATCGTGGCAAGACAAATTAGCATGGCGCCCCATCACATGGTATCGTGGACAGCGCACATCAGCCCCGCATCCAGTTCCTGCTACATTTCTGACATCCGACACATGTGTATTCTTCTGTGTTTAAGCCATCAATGGCCCCACATGTTTTGAATTGCGGGCATCAAGCGTGAACCATTCAGCACTGACATAAAGCAGGTTCAGGCAAAACACCTCGTCACATTTCAGAACAAAATTCCCAATAGAAGAATTCCGAAACAATCACCTCCATGATGCCACCATGGGCTGTACCTGTTGCAGAACGCCTGTTTTCCATTGGCTATCCATTGCCAGGGCTATGACATTTAGAAACCGCATCTCGAGCGTACCTTCTTGTAACAGACCTCGTTCATGACATTGTTGCGGTTGACAAAATTCTTCTCACTGACGCCCACAAACTGCATTGCCAATGGCACGGGCCGATACGAAGCATCAAAATAGAAGAGGCCCGTCTCCAGATTGACTGCTAGAAACGTAGCCACATCCCTGTAGTTGGGAAGTGTAGCCGACAGACCCACTATCCGGATCATACTTTGGCTCACTTCCACCTGCACATGACAGCAGAGATGAATCATTCTGGAGCAACATGCAAGAATTCATGCCAGTCATCGCCTCCAAGTCGCAAGGCATGAGGAGCTGTTGCTGAAGGCGGCCAATCCACAGACAAGCAAAATCCATTCCGTGGGGGCTGCCTTGCAAACAGCTTTTCATCAGCTGACTCGGCCAAAAGTGTCACCAAATCTCAAGCGCAGGTTGGATGATAGTGGCATGGACTGACGACTACAAGGGCAGATAGTCGCCATTTCGACAACATGCAAAATCCTTTGTCACATATTCGCCGTCCGCTGCTTCGACATCTTTGCACCGGAAACTGCCTATGGGCTGAAAATCAGCATGACATTTGGAACACGAGTAACACACCTGCCGGAGTGTTCGAGCGATCAGCGTCTCAATGACAGATCCCCTATCGTCGTTGAGCAAGTGCACTTCATCGATGATGAGGAGTCGGACAAGGGCGGCCATGCTGACATCGCCTCCTTTCCGTGTTATGACGTCCCACTTCTCCGGTGTTGTGACGATCATTTGCGTTTCTGTCATCTCCCTCTTGCTAAGCTGCGTGTCCCCTGTCAATTCCCGAACCTTCAGGCCTACGCCACTCAGACAAGCAGTCAGCACCATGCAGCAGTCTGCACGCAGGCAGTGGGCGTTCTGGATGCCATCAGTGGTGACAATGATCGATTCACCGATCGACTGATCAATTTGGCATACCGCGTTCATAACGCTGCCAAGACCCCATCTCCCTGAGTCAAAAATGCTGAACTGTGTGTTCCAGCTTCAAGGGCACCGGATGGTCACATGGGCTCACAATTCAGGCAGCAGGTTCGGCGCACTTGAGGACAACCTTGTCTCAACTAATTTGCAGCAGGCCACCCATCCAATCTGACGGAGTTGCCATTCAAAGAGAAAGCAGCCAAGATCCATGGAACACATCTCACCAAGTGGGGCGAGTCGCCTGCTAAAGTTCGCTGTCACCTCAGCAGCCAACGCCTTCATTGGGGCAACGTACACAATCTTGAACTCAGCCTTCTGAATAATTTCAAACTGCCTGTGCAGGCCAATTTCACGCAGCACAGTGATCATGGCGATGTTCGTCTTGCCAGCCCCCGTTGGCGCACACACGAGTATATTTTCGTTGCTCCTGTATGCTGTCTGGAATATTCGACTCTGGATTCGGTTCAAGGTCTTGTATCCCTGGAAGGCCAGCTGCGCCCAGTCCTCAAATTCCTCGATAGAGATGAAATGCTCGGATTCAACTGCAGGAACCCTGACTGGAGGAACCCTGACTTCTTCATACCCCTTGTGTGTACTGCAACACAGAATTGGACCCATTCTGTTCAACATATCAATGTGACGTTTCAGTCCAGTACGTTGCCACTTCTCTGATTGTTTCCCAGACAACAACACGTTGACGCCAGCCTCTCAGAACTGTTTGTTGAGAATCTGAATAATTTTTTTATTGGCACCACCATGCTCAGACTGATCAAGAGAGGGGCGTCAAGATCTTGCCACATGTCCTTACGGAAGAGTGCATTGCGCAAAACCATTTTGCATGTTCAGACACGTGTGCTGTGTAACAATGCATCTAGACAATGGAGCAATGCAAAACCAGCAAGTGCAGTTGGTCAGCCAAGATAAAAATACAGAGTCATGCAGCAGAAGTGCCAAGATGGACCTTCTGGTCGAACCCCATACAAGACGTCCATTTCTGCTTGCATGAGTCCGCATTTGTCATGCTGTCATCAGAATAACACGAATCCCTGCCATAAAAACCCATCAGGCGATTTCTGGGTGAAGGTCACACAAGCAGGCTCCCATAGTCTTGCTCATCTCGTTCCCCACCTCCGAACAGTTCCCACTGGCAGCACGCCCTGTTTTACATCCCCGCTGGTCATGGCCACTTGAAATTCACGGTTTCCATCAAACAGCCACAAATTGGTCCTCTTGGTATCTAGCAGCGCGTCGAAGCCAGCGTCTGATAGCCACTCCAGGTCCGTATCTGTACAGCAAGTGCCAAGAAGCGCACATCGCAACTCACAGAGCCCCGATTATTTCACATCGCAATGGTGCTCACACAACTTTGGAACATCACTAGAGCCAACATCCTTTCTGGTAGAGTGGCCACAGCGGAACCCTGAAAAGGAGCGAGTAAGGCACTGCATAAAGTAGTGGCAACGCTCTTCAGGTGGCAATCCAGTCCTTCGCGGCGGCAATGCTGCTTTTTCCGCATGGCAATCAGGAGAAATCTGCATTTAATTTGCAAGCGAATTGCCCGTGTGGGGCAGCCATTGTGCATGCTTAATCATAGCCAAACTGTTGACCAAGTATTGTGAACCATGCAAGAGTATGACAGGATTCTTGCCACCGTTTTTCACCAGTTTCGTTCATCACTCATTGATGTCAAGGCAATTCAAATAGAAGCACCTGAACATGGGAGCTGTGCAGACAAAAGAGCATATGACAATATAACGAACATGTTCCACTGCGCATACCAGTGACGCCGCCTTTGCTCTTTTTCTTGGCCTTCCTATCCAATCTGTCGAGCTGCTTTTCTGACTCTGAGGCAATCGTCATCATCCTGGAATACGACGGCCCAGATTTCTCAGCGGACTCTGCAGCCCTTGCTCTTGCGATTGCTTCAATCAAAGACGTCTTCAAGTCGGTCCTGTTGGCACAATGACGGCGTCTCAATTGCTTTCTGGGAGAATTGCTGCCAGCGTTGTATTGTGCCGAAGTGGAGCAATAACAGCCTTGTGCGTGCTTCAGCTGGCACTGAAACGGACTGGACTCGGTGGAAGACACCGAAAGAAGGCTATGCAAGCTGCACAGTGCAACAATTGCCGCCATTTGTTGATGTGCACTGGGCTCAGAAGAGCATGGCGATCAGTGGAGGAATCAACAATCCTTTCACAGTTCATGACAAGCCGGTGCTCAGCAGACGATAAGCAAAGAGACAGCAGTGCGTGAGCTATCCATGTATGTTCACCTGTTCTCAACTACCTTGCTGATGAGTTCAAAGGCATCCCAGCCCAGCAAATCGCACAAATCGGAGGCCACCTGGTCACCTGCAGCCCAACAGCAAGAGCTTTACCAGCAGGGAAAAGATCACAACTTTCGCCACAACAGTGCTTTAGGCACACACATCATTTGCTCAACACTTCACATTGTAGACAACACAAGCCTGACATAAACATTCTGGGATGGTGCCTGCTGTCACACCTGATTCAGTAGTCAGGAGAGCTCTGCAGACTGCCAACGCCAGCTCCTCGCTTTGGTGCCCCACACTGCTGGCCGTACTGTCTGCCCATTGCTTCAGCCATTCGATTCCAACCTGCTCAGCAACATGGACAGCTAAGGCATCAGACAGCTCAAATGTGTGCCAAAGGCATTGCAGCAGCGCTGAATCAAATCTACAGCGCCTGGCACCAAGGGCGTGACATTCCCCTGGGCATTTTGTGTGCACACCACCTTGGCAGGCGACAATCAAATTGGACGGCATCGGTTGCAATATCCAACAAACACGAAACATTCGAAAATGGTCTGTGCCGCAAGGCCCAATCAAAGAGCAGTGAGTCTATATTGTGCTCTGAGGCACCATCAAACATGAATGGCACCTTGACAGTGTTTAAACAAACAGGGCACTGAAGGCAAGTGAAACAGGCAAGGGTAAAAGAAAAATACAAGCTGCCCAACATGCAAGTTTACTTTCATCTGTGCCTCGCCTTCATCATCGCTGCTCTCTGGCTCAACGAACTCTGTTGGTGGCTGGCTTGTGTAGAGAGCCTGCATCTCTTGAGCAGAGATTGGCTTGGGGAGGGCAGGAGGAAGAGGCACAGACGACACTGAAACTGTATCGACAGCATGCAAATGTCCTCAACACCACATTCTCTAAGGGAGCTTCAACACCACATTCTCCAAGGGAGCCACAACACCAATGACCCTGACAATAAAAATCTCCTGACAACTCCAGGATGCGGACACATTGCACAAATCGCAAATATTGGACATGGATGCCCAGTGCCATGCTTTAAAGCCTTGAGCCAAGGCGGACGACTGTGCTGCAAGAATCCATACTGTCAACTCGTTTCAAACTTGGGCCGCGCTACAGCAGGCTTGTTGCTACATTTCAAAGCATCCAGTCGTTTGCCACAGGCTTGAACACCTGCTGGCCAACATTCGCAGAGCATGTCCCTGCCCCAGTGCCAGCCCTTGCTTGGGGTGTCGATGGGGGAGTGGGAGCTGCTACCCGTGATGTGGATCGGCATTGCAGCATAATTGAAGCTTATGACACCCACAGCAGTTGGTTCTTGTGCACATATTATCTTCTCCATTGCATCTGAAATACAGATGGTTTGTTCTTGTCAACAAGGGTGCACACAATCACAGTGTCAAATAGCTGTACTGCAGCATTTTCTGTCGAGTGACCATGCCTAACTTCCCAGACGTTGGGCAGACGATGCATCGCTTTGCAGATGCAGACCTGAAGTGGCTACAGAACGCTGGTTTTGATGCGCGCTGAGAGATACCAAAAGCATCAATTTGTGGCTGTTGATGGAAACCAGGAATTCTAGTGGCCATGACTAGTGGTGATATGAACAGGGTCAGCCGCCAGTGGGAACTGGTCATATGTGGGGAGCGGGATGAAATGATGTAGCTATGGCATTGCACCAGCAACACATTTGCGACTAATGTTGACTGCCACAGAGCAGCAAACGTGCTGATTATGGTGGATCCATTCACCTGCTTCTGGGCCCACACCGTACGTAGACAAAAGTGCATCCTCTTGGCTTCTGTTGATTTCTGGAAAAACGAAATCAACGTCGGAGCCAAATTCCTGCTCCATCTGCTTAAAACTTGCTGTGGGGCCAGGACTGCAGGCTCCCTGCAGGGAAACAAAGTGTTGCTTAGCGATTTGTGAAACCACCAAATGCTTCTCAAATTGGCAGACAGCAGGGAGTTGCATACTAGCTGCTTGTGCACATCTGTTGTGCTCTAATCCTCACTGCATCGTGCACTTGTGCTGCTGAAACAGGAAACCAACAGCAAGGCGGACATGTCAGCAGATGTGCACGCAACTGAACGATGGGCAGGTGTTCAAGATCAGGAACATAACTATGGGCGAAAAAACAGTGCTGATTTCGAGCCCCATGCACCAAACACCACAATGTGCCTTGATTTTACCCATTCCATCCCCAAATGGCTTGTCGCTGAAAACGGTACCCTCTTTAGCAGTTCAGCATGCAGTCCAATTCCAGCAGCAACCTGTGCCTTCTTGTGCTCTATTATGGGCTTTGATAGCTTGTCCTGCCATTGCTTGAGCTCGTACTGTGCTAGCACCATTGACTGCAGTGCATCAACCTCGATGTGCCCAAAGGTTGAAATCAGGGCATCGCTGGAAAGCAACAGGCAGAGCGATCTGAGCGACACATGAATCATGGTCCAACAACACTGACATCAGCTGAAATAGCACATCAGTAGAATCTTGCCTGGAACAAACTGCATACTTGCGCCATGCAGGCATTTTTGTGGAACAGTGTACCAAATCCGCCTGGATAGCTTTCAGCACAAATGAACGTGGTGCTTATCACTGCCACCGGAATGTGATGACATCAGGGCCATAGGATCACCACACTGCAAAGAAAATCCTAAACCTGTCAGGATTGCAGGAGCTGTGGACAATCTGAAATGATCTGTGAGAGGAATGCTGTTGGGGCACGTAAACTAACACCCCTCAATGCCTTAGCAAGGGTGCATTTTGGATAAACTTCGGATTCTAGTTTCAAATATGGATTTCATAGAGCGCATTGGGACAGTCTGAGCATCGAACTCCTGTCATCGCCTGTCGTCGCCTTGTAGGTGCAGAGGCAGCGCTGTGCTGTCCCGACACATGCAATCAGGGTTTCACATAAAGTTGTGATCCCACAGGTTGGCAATGGCACAATCATACATATTGTTGGCTGCACCATTTGCAAGCTGCACTGACTGCGCACCTGAGCGGCTGCAGTGCTGCTGTTGAGCCCCTGCCCTTGATTTTGTCCTTTGGGGGTGCCAAATTTCGTACACCCCAAACAGTTGCAGCATACTCCTGAAGCTCGTCTGAAGAGTGCTCACCACCAACCAACTCAGACACCACCTGTGCAAACGCAGGTCAGCAATGACTGGTACAAAGCAAAGTGCCAGTGACTATATGATGTTGTTGTGCAAGTAGTGAAGAATTGGGTACACTTGGGATGCATCTGTCATGTGCTTTGTTATTCGATGCAGGTTGGCAGCGGAAAGCATGGTTTCAAAGGCATATCTAAATGGTCCATCTCTGAAGTTGAGCATGCTAAGAATCTTGGAGCACAGAAAAGTCAGTAGTTTTTGCAAGGCTGTAGCAGGATGTTGGAAAACCAAAATTGGAGCCTTGCAACAGCCAGCATCGGCAGCCCACAATTGTCAGTATTAGGCCCTGATACCAGTCCCACTCACCCATCCACCCACCCACCCACACACACACACTCGATTCCCTGGATTCTGATCTGCCAACAGCGCATGAGGAGACAGAACCCTTGGACGCACCTTCAAGAAATTTTCATATGTTTGCTTGGCTGCCTTTGGCGCTGCAAACAATATCCGATGTCAGGTACACTCAGCAAATGGAGCAGCAAACAGACAGCAGCAGAGGCAAAGATTTGGAAGCACACCTTTCATCCATTCCCCAAGAATATGCTGTGCAAGTGGTGTCCGTCCTGGGGCACGCAGTTGTTCCAAAGTTGCTCGTTGCTCCTTCCTGTTTTTCAGGGCTGCCCTGCGCTTGATGTACTCTGCATCAGCGTCGAAATCGGATCCCCGAGCTGTGGTGAACGCACGTAGCATGGTGGTGAGACGTGGCGCCTGCCACAACGAACCAGCTGAATGCACTTTGCCAACAGTCAACGGAAAGCATCTTGCCAGCTGTGATTGTGTGGACTGCATGTTGGCCACATCAGGGTGGCAAGGTGCTAATGGAAGAAGCAGTGCACAAAGATCCTCTGTTCCATTGGATAGTCCAGGTGATCAAATGTGGCTGTGCCAATTAGCAGAAATGTTCCTGTGGCTAAATGTCAACTTGAACCGATCTACTTGCATTGTGCAACAAACTCAGCATCTGACAACCTGACACAAAAATTTCCTGCTTTCAATTTGTTGAAGATGGAAAGTGCCATTGAGGTGGCCGTTGCCTCGATGGAACTACCGTCAACATGTGTGGGTCAGCTAATGTTATGCTGGGATTAGCCCTGATTGCCTCCACTGGTGGCGATCTGCACTGAAAGCGTTTACAGCCAATGTCCTTGTGCATACTGGGACACAGAGGCACCTCTACAAAGATGAATCTCACAAGCATGTCAGACATTCTTGTGCAATTCTTTGCTGGTTGTTTGTTCCTTTCTTGCTTATTTCTTGCTATTTTCTTGCATTTTGTTGCCTATTTTGTTTTGTTGCATTGGATATTTGATCTGCCTCAGTGCAAGACAGAGTCCTAAAAGACTGTTTCTCAAGCCGAATGCTGCCATTCTGTCGAAAGGAAGTCAAACATGCGCCCACATTCAGCTTCATTTCTGGAACAAGCCCACGGGTGAGTGGCGCTGAGATGCAATTACAGGACCAAAGGACATTTTACGCCTTGAGGCAGCAACTTTGCGCGCCGCTATGGATGGAAAACGGCGTGTAGTGGACGGAAAATGAGTGTAAGCAAGGCGTGCATGAAAGCCACGCCATGCAGCTCAAAGGAGCGACCCAGCGACACCGCCAGCAGCGCCTACACATCAGCAATTGGGGCCTTCGATATCCCCCGAAGGACTCCCCAATCACTGTGCAAATTACTTTGGTTGTCGAGCACTCGTAATGCCGGACGGAGCAAAGGAGCCGCTGGACCGACAAGCCCGGTGGGTTGCAATTGGCGAGGCAGTGGGCTCCCTCACCTCAACCTGCCCGCCACCAAAGGCAACCAGCACCCCCCCGTCCCCCATGGCGCCCGCGCAGTCGGTCCGCAGCGCCGGCGGCCTCCGTCCAAGCTGCGACCTCGACTTAGTGCCACCGGCAGCCGTCCACGGGGGCAAGCAGGTCTCGGGGCTTCAAAATGTGTCCGGCGGAAAGAGGCTGGAAGCCGTGCCGAACGCGCCGTGAACGTGGCGCCCCCATCCCATTCAATCCATTTGGGCGCATCATGCCCCGCGCACTGCAATCGCCTCCCGCAACAGTGGTCCCTCCAGCCCACCTCCTCGCGCGGACGCGCGAAACGGCAAGGGTCCGACAGCCGCCGCGGAAAGGGGCCCTCCAGCGCCGGTCGCACAGTCATCCAGCCGGAACTGATCGGCGGATGCGGAGACCTGCGGCGCCGATCTCCGCGTAAATTGCTGCGGTGCCACGTGCCGCGCCGCGGCAGCGATGGCGTCCCCCTCCACCGTCTCACCCCTGGCCAAGTACAAGCTGGTGCGCCCGCGGCGCCCCCCATCCCGCGATCCGCCCTCTTGGGCCTCTGTGGTGCGTCGGTCTCCTCCTGACGCGGGCACCCGCGCGTCACCCAACCTCCAGGTGTTCCTTGGCGACCAGTCGGCGGGCAAGACCAGCATCATCACCAGATTCATGTATGACAAGTTCGACAACACTTACCAGGTGGGATGGGGAGCCACTGAGGGGCTTTTGGCTTCAGGATCTTTGGCTTGCCGTGGATGCACCCTGACTGATCACAACTTTCGCTGTTCTCATCCCTCCAGGCGACGATCGGCATTGACTTCCTCTCCAAGACGATGTATTTGGAGGACCGCACCGTGCGACTGCAGCTGTGGTGAGGACCCCTGCCGCCGCTGTGCCCCTTCTTTCGAAAAGATTGTGAAAGGCTGCCGGCCGACGATTGGCGCCCAGGCGCAGGATGGCTGTCGCTGAGCGTCCGTCCTTAATCCCGCAGGGACACGGCTGGCCAGGAGCGGTTTCGAAGCTTGATCCCCAGTTACATTCGCGACTCCTCCGTGGCCGTCATCGTCTACGACGTCACGAGTAAGCTACTTCAAGAGGGTTTGTGTTTGCGTTTGGGCTGATTTGCTTTTCTATGGCCTATGCCGTCGGTGCGTGTTGCTGCATTGATCAGCCTGCGCAAAATGCCAGCACCGGGAGTTGCTGCCCAGTCACCTAGGATTGCAACTACCCTGTATTGGTAGATCTCTGAATAGATCCACAAGCTCCCAAACCACAACATATTACATGACAATGGGCCAGCGCACAAGTGTGAGGTAGCATTTTTCCAAGCAGTGGACCGCCAATACTGCTTGAAACTAGCAGAGAATGAACCTTTGCTGAGTGATTTTGCTATAAGGGGTAGTCTTGGGACATGAGGGGGACGTGTGCTGCAGACCGTCAATCATTCTTGAACACCACAAGATGGATTCAGGAAGTCAGGCAGGAGCGTGGACATGACGTGATCATCGTCCTGGTTGGCAACAAAACTGATCTGGTTGACAAGCGGTGGGTGGAAGCAAAAGGATTGGTTCTCAAAGGCAGCAATTGTTTTTAACCTTTTTCAAGCCCTTTCGCCCTGGCAGGAAATGTGTCTGCACACCTTGCGCATGTCTTTCCCCTACCCTGGTTGGTCTGTATGCTTTTCATCCTGCTGGAGTGGGAAAAGAAGATTGTTGGCGTTGGGAAGAGAACCAAAATATGCTGTAGGTTGTTTTGTTTAACCTACATTCCCTATTTAGGTGTGGGTGCTTTGCTGTGCTCTTTGCAGTTCGTGTTGTTGCTTTGTCTTGTTACTTTGCAAACCCAAGGATCCCATTGCTCATGTTGGTACATGCACTGGCTGAACTGCACCTTGTTGTTTTTTGTCTCCCTTTCCAGGCAAGTATCGATAGAGGAGGGGGATGCCAAGTCCCGGGAGCTTGGTGTCATGTTCGTGGAGACGAGTGCTAAGGCAGGCTTCAATATAAAGGTGACTTTGTTGGGAGAAGGGTATCATTGCGATGTGCCTTATGGTGTTGCTTTGCAGACCCCGTCCATCTGTCAAAAACAGTGGAAATTGCTGCTGGTGTGAGAGGCCTTTTGAACTTTGACAGCACCAAAATTCAGAGCCAAGTCTCAGAGCAATTGGACAAGCTTTGATGCCTCATGGCCATGAAATGAATACACCACAGACAGTCCAACTGCCTAACTGGATTTGTGGCTCTTGAAACTGTGAAACCTGGACCAGCTTGGTCTGAGACAGTAAGGAAGGGTGTGGAAGTCCCTTTCAGCCACTCAGTTTTATGACTGCATCGCAAAGCAGTGCCTTGCATCTTCAACATGGTTGCGGACACTGCTCAGGTACTGTGTTCTCAGGAATCTTCACAGTTGCCCAAGCGGCTCATGCAGCCCATCCGCACAAAGCTGTGTCTGCTGACAGGACCCTCGAATGAAGCCTGGAATGACATCTGTATCGATCCTCTCATACTTGAGTGTCTGGGCAGGCTGGTGCCTTTGCACATGGCCAGTGGACTGACTGAGAACAGGAAATCTGAATCTGCAAGGAGCAACGACTTTGCATCTTAACTTAGATAGCCTTTGAATGCCATTCTTGTGGATTCTTGACTGTTCAGACTGTGGCCACACAAGCACAATGTCCCAGCAGTCTGCACTGCCATCTGTCAACATAGCGAGAAACATGCATGCTTGCGTGCATCCAAATGTAGGAGATGACTGTGCATGAACCGGTTAGGTGATGTCAGACACTGTTCCCGTCCATGTGTGTGTACTTTTCAATCGTGTTCTGGTTCCTATTCTCTGCCAAGCAACCCTGAAGCCACCAGTGTACTGCTGCAGGCCCTGTTCCGGAAGATTGCAGGAGCTTTGCCGGGAATGGAAAATGTATCCACAGCCAAGCAAGAGGACCTTGTGGATGTGAAGCTGACACCATCTGCGGGAACAGGTGCAGCCGGCAGTGGGCAAGCTTCACAGTGCTCCTGCTGAGACTTCCCTCTGTTGTCACTTTATGTGGCGCTGTGCTGTTGAGAACATTGAAGGTGGGGGAGGATGAAGTGCCTTCACCAGGCACTGTTTGCAAGGAATGAGAAACGGAAAAGGAAATTTGGAGCATTGCAAATTACTGCGTGGATGCTGATGATGCGTTATTCTTTGTTGAGCATTGCAAGCTTTGCGGTGCCACTTGTGATCTGCAGGCTGGACGTTCAGCATTGTGCAGCGTGCAGTGTGTATCATATCGCAAGCTGGCAAGTGGGATATGAGTGTGGCAGGCATGAATGTACATCAAAAGCGATAATCTTGGGACGGGAAAGAGGGTCGTAGGATCTAGGGATTTGTTTCTGATTGTGGCATTGCGGATTGAGAGCAGATTTGCCAACTGGCATGGGGCATTTATCTGTTTGCAGTTGTCCCTTATTTCAGATGGGCTGACGTCATCAGGATGGGTTGCATCATAGCAGCGAAAGATAATCATTCAGCAAGCCACGTTTGGTAGAGGGGAGATTGTAGTCTGTAGATGAACCCGAGCGTCTCTTCCAGATCGTGACGTTCAACTAATGCATTGCCCGAGCAATATCTGACATAGTGCTGTGGGCAGGGAGATGGCGCAACCCATGCCATTGTGACAGATTTCCCTAATTCTTTCTGCCTTGTGAACTTGGCACTTGATGAAAGAGAGCACGGCATGTCCTACTACTGCTTCAAACCATGATATCTCTTCCAAACACTTGTCATCGAGATGCATCCCAGCATCACCATATGAACAGTTGTCTCCTCATCAGCGACCCGCTGGTGAAGAACCGCCAGGTGGTCTCCCATGATTGTGATGTCCTTCTAAAGGGGTGTTAGCTCAATTGGGAGCACGCGAGCATGGAGGGCCAGCGAATGGCATGCGTAGAGATGTGTAGACAACGACAATGCACGGCAAGTACTGTTCGCCTCCGGAAACTCCGCAGTGACATCCTAGGCCAAGTCAGCGACCACAAAATATTGGCGTTGCAACAACTTCAAGCCAATGCAGCTGTTTCCACTAGCCCCCCACGTGTAGCCAAATTCCCCACGACGGCGGTGTGCAGATGACGCTATGCAAAAGTCTGGCCAAGAGTCGCCACGGCGTCCCGCATTGTTTGCCTTCTTCAAATCCTTCGTTCTGATGTGCGAAGCGACACTAGTTCCTTGAAGCCCTCACTTGGCGCACGACCGAATCAACTCATGAGTGCGTGGGGCATCTGCATGCCTCCCATGTGTACACACGCAAATCATGTGCACTCCTGTTGCAGCAGCTGCTTTGCCGTGCCATTATCGCCATCTTCCTGCTCTGCATTCGTTGCATTCACACGCCTTTTGAATGACGCCTTTTTTCTTGTTGTGCATTTGCACAGTATTTCAAGCACAGGTTCCTGTATGGCAACCTATATATGGCAGGAATGTTGCCGACGGGTCCATTTGGTTCTGGAGCCTTGCTCGTTGCCCAGCAGCCGTTTGCCAACACTAGGCCATTGCCGAATCAATCACCAACCCATGGGAGGAAACACTACACCCGAGCTCCAAGCAAGTGTCAGAGCTCGGCGCTGGCCACCCGCTACCATCCATTAGTTACTGTACCGTATCTCCGATTTTTTTGGCCGTATTATCCGTTAAAAAGTGAGAACCCACCATATTGTCCGGTAATGTGGGGTTGGGGGGGGGGGCCACTGTACCGTGTGCACCGTTGCAGCCCCGCGGAGTACTGTTGGGGCCACACGAGAGGAATGGCCCCAGCAGCATGGCAAGCGGCCCTCCGCGGGCACCCCAAGGCTTGCCGTAGTGGTGTAGAGCCACAAAGTGGATGGTTGATTGGCGCTCGCGGCGCCCATTTCCATCACCCGCGGTCGCCTAGACTCGCTGCCATGGGTGACGGGAATGGGTGTCCGCTAGGCGCCACAGTTGCCGCGCGATTACTGCCTCGCAGGCACCCATTCTCGCCACCCAAGGGGACCAATCTTGGCCCCCACGAGAGGCGGGAGTGATCACCCACAAGGTGCCAGTCTTGCCAAATAATTGGCGCATCGTGGGCGCTCAGCCCTGCCACCCAGGGCCACCAATCGAGGCCCCCAGTGGGTTGCGGGAGTGGGTGCACACGGGTGCCTGACTTGCCAAAAAGTGACGTCTCGCAGGCGCCTATTCCCGCCACTCGCGGGGGCCAATTTTGGCCCCTACAGGTGGTGGAAGTAGGCGCCCACAGGATGCTAGACTTGCCCGAAAAATGGCGCCTTGCGGGCGCCCACCCCCACCACCCGCAGCAACCAATCAAGGGCCGCGCGGGTGGCGGGAATGGGCGCCTGCGAGGCGCCGTTTTCGTCAGGAACCTGGCACGTTGTAGGTGCCCATTCCTGCCACCCGTGTGGGCCTCGATTGGCCCCCGTGGGTGGCATGAGTGGGCGCCCGCGAGATGCTGTTTTCTGTCATGAAAATGGCACCTTGCGGGCGCCCACTCCCGCCACCCGGGGGTGCCAATCGAGGTCCACGTGGGCGGCGGAGCGAGCGCCCACAAGGCGTCATTCGTTTGGTAGCTGTGCCCACCCAGGTCACGTGAAATGACCCCGTGGCTAGCTGCAAGGCAAGCCCGCGGAATCCCCCAATGTTGCGCCCTCGCCCCAGCCTGCTGCACCGTACACTGGCCCTGGCCCCAAACGGCGAGAGAGGGAGCGCTACGGTCGGCGACGGGATGGGCCCAAAGAGAGGCTCTTGGCAACGCAACGTTACTTTACAGGCTAGTAATGCTTCCCTGCCGCTCCCATCCGCCCCCCAGGCCCCGATTACCGCTCCATCTGCTCCCTGCCATCACCCGGGCCCCAATTTGCGCTAATTTACAGTTGTTTTATTGACAGTAGCACGGACCGCTAAACAGCGGACGGTAGGGCTGAGCTCTAGCATGTGCCATTCATAACCAAAAGGGCTGGGGTGGGCAAAACACGAGCCAGACTCAGCATTCGTTCTACACACCTGCTGCGCTGTCTGCTGGCTCCCACATGTGTCACGCTATGAGTGCACCACACAATCAACATGCATCTTGCCCTGTTGGCATTCTTTGGCATAGGTCTGATCGGCCTACGGCCAGGTGCATTCCGGAGAGCATGTAAGCTGGCTTCCTGCGAATTCGGCGCATCACTGCCTTAGTATGAACACAAAGAGCCCGCCTTTGGTTCATCCCTATGCCATTATCCCATGCACTCATCTGTAGAGGAAGCTCGGCAAAATACTGTCCAGTCATGTCGCACGACTCTTGTACCGGCAGCAAACAATGCTCAACGATCTCCTTGGCACACAATGAGCCGTGCGACACAAAAGACGGGCATGAATTTACGATATCTGCCATTGCATTGTGGCAATACATCGTGAACGTGTGTAGATATGACACGCGGAACCCAGCTGGGGTCAACACTGGGGCGCTCTGCCAGCAACTGGTGTGGCTGGATGACGCACACTGCAGGGTGGGACAGTGCACCACAGCAAAACAGACATGAAACCATAGTGGGTGCGACGGTCGAACGGTGGCACCTGCAAGCAAGGGAATCAGTAAGGAGTAGACAAGACAGATCCACACTGTGGGCAACACCCTCTGCTTCAGCTCTATCTACAGACAGCACCGCAGAAAACGTGGTGTCGGCGCATGATGGGCAAGAGCGATGCATGTGCGCACAACTATAAGGTCACACGTGCAGCCCACGATGACCCCCCACCCCACCCCCGCTGCATCCAGCATGAACAACAATTAAACAATGAAATGGTCCCTTGCAAGGTGGTTCCAACACCCCTCGCCACTCTTCAATCGTCGCCTGACCCTTCGTCGTCTTGAAGATGAACATTGGGGACACTCGAGCTATGACGCAAGATTGGAATGCATGCATCCCCTGCACTGGAACTTGCCTGCAGCCCCACAACTTTCCGATATGCCTTGCGCACAATGTGCCTCATCTTGGACCTGTGCTCCCTGGATCGGTGGGGGGAGTGCAGCTGCGAGCTCACCCCATCATGCGAGTCCAAGGGCCCTGCATCACTGTCGCTGGGCTCTGAGCTGAGCAATTCGCTGCCGTCAGAGGACTTGAGGGGCTCACTCTCGGAGCACACCAACATCCTTTCATGCACCATGTTCGCCCGAATCCTTTGAATCTCTTCGGGCGTCACCCCACAACTCTCAAGGTATCCCTCAACAGATCCATACTTCTCTTCTATGTGCTCCAACGTCCCTTCGATGTCCTTTGGAGGCGCAGCAATGACAGAGTCGTGCTGAAGATAGTCTGCAGCAGGAAAAGGGCCCAATTCAGAAGACGGACAAGACACCACCAGAGTGACGGGTCGTAATCACAGACAGGGGGACACAAGTCCCAGTGCTGCTTTTGAGCTGCTGTGCATTCCCACAGTATTGACGATTGCTGAACTGCATCGCCAGGCATTTGCGGCCAGCAAAACGCCCATACGGCAAAATTTTGAGAATGAACTATTTGCTGAAGGTCACAAACCCAGAGAAAACAGCGGCAGAAGGTGGCACCAGACCACTTTGATACCTTCCTCTTATTAACTGCTACACCCTGCACAAGTCCAATCAGGAACAGTCGTTCCCATGTGCACACGTCCTCGTAGGCTGTGCCACGCAGTGCGCATTTGCTCCTCTTCTATCTGATGGTGGTAACTGGGCCCACAGCGAGGCCTCCTTCTATATTTTGACCTGGGCTAGTATTCCTATTCGTGATGAGCGAATGGCACTGCTGTTCTGACGGTCATGTCGGAAACAAGTGTCAAGGCATTTATTCACTTGGAACGATAGGCAGCACGTTCATACAAAGGGTCTCATTTAGTCCCGATGCCACCTGCTCAACCAGCATATTGTGGACAACGCAAGACAATTTCATGGAAATCAGCAACACACAAGGAGTAAATGGGATGCCTTCATAAGGGGCATCCATCCTCTTTGCGCAGTGCTGTAAAAATGCCCCAAAGCAAGCACGATCATTCTTTTGTGCTGTGTGCATTGCAAGAATCACCCCACAGCAGCAAACTTGCATGGCCATGGACACAGCATGTCTTTGCTGCTAGGTTCTCCCGAAAAGCAGAATGCTGTTGGCACCCCAGCTGTGATTCCTATCCTCCCGCTTGGCCTATTGTCTTTTGGATTCCCACCCAGCTGTGCCTCTTCTGCCATCGCTTCCCATAGGAACATGTGCAGAGTGTGCACAAACTGCGCATTACTGTTGGTTGCAGTTTCCTTATGTCCATATATTGAGATAATGCAACGACACGGAGTCTATCCGTGTTGTGTTAATGCCATAGAAAATCCTGCCTTGATTTCTCTTGATGCGCGTCCTGCCTCGCCATAAGTGGCAAACACTTGCCAAGCTCGCAAAGCAAACACACAAACAACACTGTGCCTTGTAATCACCTTCTCCATCTGCATCTGTGACAGGGCACAACAGGTGGCTGATTCCTGGCTACAAGCGCCGTTGGGTGAGTGGAGGACCAGACTGTATATGTGCAGAACAGAACTACGCGACTGAGCCGTACTGAGCTCCAGCGACAAGCCTGCATGCCCACCTGCCATCTTCAGCTCATTGGCCTCCTTCCCCTTCCTCAGCTGCTGGTCCGACTCTGTGTAGTCTTTCACAATGGACTCCTTCGGCACCCCGCACACACTCAGCAGCAGCATCACAACCAATCCTGTCCTGTCCTTGCCATGCATGCAGTGCACCAAGATGGGGTAGTTGGATGCCTGGGCAAAAACCCGCATGGCCTTTGCTATGTTGTCCTTAGACTTTTCCAGGATGGCAGCATAGAACCACCTGAAGCCAAACAGCTGGCTGTCCGCAATGGCAGGACAAAGGACAGTGGCTGGGTCATCCCCCTTGTAGACTGTTTTTGCAACCTCCCACCTGATGGATCGAACAAGGAACAAGTTGTGCATTGTGCAGAGGCAAGGGCAAGCATGTTGCCCAATGAGAACCGTAGGAGCAGCATGCCGATGCTTGTTGTTGCATTTTTCAACTGCACAGCATTGTATATGCCCCTGCAAAGATATGATCAGGCTGTTCCCCATACAGCGCAAATTGATACACAAGCTTTGGAGCTGCAGGAACAGTACACAACAAGGAGCAACAGGTCCAGCTGAGCAAGAAATCTGGAAATGGAGAGACTTCCACAGGCCCCAGCTGGGGTTCCAGCAACAACTGTTACCAATGCTTCCCTTGTACCATGCTTTTGTGCCTTTCTGCAAAGGCCCACTTTACACATCCTTTGCCCAGTCACAGCCACCAGCCCATCTTGTTTGGCAGCGGCCCGCTTAACGTTAGTCTAACCGCTTACCTGCAACACTGCTGTTGTTGCTGTCCATCGCCTTATGTTCAAAAGCCAGGCGCTCAAGTTTAGATTTTGTGCAGATCGATGAACATGTACTTTGTCTGAAACTACCACCTTACCAAGTTTGCATGCTACATTTTGCTAATCAACCCAATTTTTTCCATGCAAACCTACCACATTTTGCAGGACATCTTTGCCACAATGTGCATCTTCAGAGTCAAGCTGATCAGATCCACATGCAAAACCCGTGGGTTTGCGATTCCGTCGGCCTGCCATTGACTGCAGCAGACTCGACATTGAGAAGGTACAGAAGCTGTCAAGTCCTGAACAGCAGCAACAGCACATCGTGACTTTTGACATACGCAACCTTCCAAACCTGCCAGACAATAAGAGTTAGCTGGGATTGAGACCTCGATGTGGGTGGCATCCTTAGGGCTGTGCCCTTGATTCCGCAAATGTTCAATCCTTACCGGATCATGAGCACAGCAGGGTGTGGGCATCAGCCACTGCCAGTCGCACAACTGACTGAATGGCAGGGATCACAATGATGTGCAACTCGTTCAGCTACAAACGATCAGCATGACAGTAACTGGGAACAATGTCTGCCCTTTTCTACACTTGAAGGGGCTTGTTCTCACTTACATTCTCCCTCTTGCAGGGCTCTTTCAGCTTGCGAAGGTCGACAATGGTCTGCACACACACACACACACACACACACACAACAAATTATCGGGGGCCGCCTGTGCATCCTGCCAGCACTGGCAAAGCATCTTTGTAACTGTGACTTTGCGCACGGCAGAGACAAGGGCCAAAGATGCGCCAAACTGCTCCGGCCTCAAGTGCCGAATTGGAATTTGTGGCCGTCGGATCGTGCAGCACTATGAGGCCATGTCCATTCTTCGACTTTGTCAGTCCCAATACAACAACAGAAGCAGCCCACACCACGAAATTTGCTCCCCAAAGCACGCGTTTCGGACCACAACCCCACATTAGGCCTTTTCCAGCACCACTGCAGTGCTTGCAGGTGGATTGGGGCCAGCACAGCTGGCTTCCCGTGGGTCAACCCCTGTCACGACCCTTTGACACAGACAGACACGACGGAACGCCATTTGACCCTGCTATTCCAAACAACAGTGACATGCTGTCGGCCCAAGCGAGGGACACTTCCCAGCAGCTCACCTTTATCCCGTTATTGTTGATCACCTGCGCGCTGCGACACAGCAGGAGGGGACATCGAAGCACAGACACACCAAATCGTCAGCCGCTAGGAACGCACTGCAGTCCTTATCTAGGGCACAGCCAAAGCGACGAAGGGTGCTAGCGACTCCGCAGCCCGCGGCCGCGTCGCTCCGCTCGAATCCAAAGATTTCCCCAACGCGATCGCCAAGCGCCAGCAGAAACATCCGGCCCTCTGGGACCCCTCCCCCCCCCCTCTCCCCCCCACCCCACCCCACCCCACACACACACACACAGGTGTCGACACACTACGCCGATACATTGAAAATGCGGCTAAAGCGCGGCGCGCCGACACCTCGTGGCCGCGTGAGGGCCGAAATCCTTGCCCCAAACGCGGCTCCCCCGTCCCTCCCCCCCACCCCCCCAAAAGAAACCCTTACGTGTAGAGTTGCGACGACCGGAATATCCTGCCCTCCTGCAGCGTGCCCTGCCAGGCGCCCGCCGTGTCCCTGAAGTTCAGCGCCCCGGCCTCCGGCTCGCCGCAGGCGCACCAGCCGCGCGGCTCGCCCGGGCACGCCGCGCCCAGGTCCTCCATCGCGGCCTCGGCCCACGCCCGCGTCGCCTCGTGGACCATGCCGAGCCGATGGCGCTGCGTGGCAGCCCGCGGCCCACGGCGGGGCGGTCGCGGTCGGTCCGGCCACACTCGACGACTGCGTGCAGCCCGGCTCCCAACGCGGTGCGCGGCTCACAAGCTCACCAAAGCCATTGGTCTGTGTGTTGGGATGTTGGCCGAACCTGGGACACATGAAGTACTCCAATGGCCGGGAACGCTGACACAGGGGAAAGGCTTTACCGGCGTACGTAACTCGCGGGCGCCCGGGTACGTGATCAGCGGAGGGCGGTGCCATGTGTCAGCGACGCAACTGCCTTACGCCTGGGCAGACGCCGAGTACCTTCCAGAATGCAGAGGAGCACGTTCACGTTAGCTGGCGCTGCGCCCCCGTGCGACGGATGTCGCCCAGCGGCCTCGCCCGCGCGTGACTTTGGCATGTTGCAACGGGACCCTTCCGCGAACCTGTCGTATAGCCGTGGTAAAAAGCGATGCCAGGGAGATCAATGCGTTACTCAGCGCCGGCGCTGGCCGGGAGGACGCACCCACGGCCCTCGCAGAATTCATTGAAATTCAATGCATCAGATATTCGATCCAGAAGGGATCCATGACAGTTTGGCACAGCGCGTTTCTCGAAAGGGCGCGCGTTGCGTTGTTTACCACAGCTGAAGAACGCAGTCGGTGTTCTTGCCCCGTTGTTCTTGCCCATCCTTCTGTGCTTCTATTCTTGAGGGAATACTGCCAGTTTGACTGTGTTGTCCACCACCAATTGGGCGCCGAAGTTTGCGGCCATGCCAGCCATAAAGTGAACGCTTTCGAACAGCTGTTGTGACTCCGCAGCAAGAGGACGTGGGTGAAGTACTAAAGGATGGGTACATGGTACCACGAACAGGCTAATCACCAATGGCTCGGTCGCAGAGGAATTTGCAGGAACTGTGGTATGGCGCACCAGGGGTGCGGTGACGTTTTGTTTCGCTGTTGGGAGGTGATCACGGGGTCTCCATTGGAACACCCGCAATGTAGGTACCACAAGGAGATGAAGGCCATCCGAGTTGGTGGGGAAGTGTGCGGCTACTGGATGCAGTGACGGATCGAGGCGCAGGAGGTGTGCATCATCACTGCCTGATGGGCGGACAACTGTTGGGACGATTTGCATCACGAAAGCACTGCTCTGTGGGGTCATCGGCACGAGGCGCAGAATTCGATTCATGTGGATGCCTGCCCACGATGGCATTCACGGGAACGAAGCTGCAGATGCCGAGGCGATTATTGCTGGCGAGAGCTTGGGCGGCTTCCAATCCAATAAACGTTGTATTCTGCTGCTGCAGACATCACCAATAGGGGATATTTGCGGGCGACATTGCAGACAATAATGTCATCACTAATGAATAACAACAATGGTGTTAATGACCCAGTTTCCTTTTACTTTGTCAAGAGTTCGGCTGTGATTCATGGAATATGAATGCAGCATAATGCCGTCGCCCAGCTGCAGGTGTTGTTGTCATGCTGTTGCGCATTTTGCTGAGGCCACGTGGCGTCCAGCGTCGTCTCCCAATGACGGGTCCCTTGGATGCGCCTCGCACTAGGCTTTTCCAGGATGCTCTTTTCTTCATTCCTCGGGGTGGGCGGATTTGCTGCGGGTCTGTGCGGCCGAGCGGCTTTGGCAGCAGCGGCCTGCGGCCGCGCTTTTGTACCTATCATGCACCAGGCCTCGCAGGCAGGTGGGGACTCAGGCAGAAGCGCAGAAGTTTGGAAAAGCGGATTGCGCGGTGCCTACACAAGTACAGGTCTGCATTCATAGCGTGCCAAACTTGCACTATAGAACAAACACAATTTATCGTACACTGAAAGAGCATGGATCATATTGCACAGAGTTCTACCATCCTGAGCTGAGTCTATCCTCAGTTACATATTGTCAATAAGGGGATACGCTATGTCGATTTTGTTACTAAAAAGGACGACAGACAAACCTGCAGCGATGTTAGTGGTCCGAAAATTGAGATGCAAAAGCCATGGCAAGTGACTGGGGCCGGTTTTGAATGCCGTCAACTAAGGTTTAATGGGTTTTTTTGTGAAGACTAAATTGCCAAAAGGCAGTTTGAGGATAAGTCATAAGTTCATAAGATATGGCCACTTTTCAGCTGCGTTTTGGGTATCTTCCAAGCCTATGTCGGTTCTGTTGCAGTTACATAATCTTCGCGACACAGGTCTGGACGGCCCCCCCTAGAAAATTGACGTAAGCGTGGAAATTTCGACATACTGTCTTCCCTAATTGAACTCAAGTGTTTCCTTCACGGACTGCATCAAGGATTGGGCAAACGATTTCTTGATTGCACGAAATTAGGGATCGGAGTCCTGGGCGCCAAGGGCCTTAAGGACAATTTTACTGCCGTCAAATGAGGCTGGAGCACAAGGGATGGACCCTCCAGGGGGCCAGCATTTTAGGGGTCAAACGTTTCGGGGATGCGCATCATTTTTAGCCTAGTGGAACAAAGTTTTCTTGTAAAGACATAGGCATATCTTGGATTTGGACTTCTTCTTTTCTCTTCCAACAAAGTCCATTGGTGTCGCGTACAGGCAGGCTTGTTTTTTACATCTCAAACACAACACGGATTTACGCACTTGGGCGTACAAATGGTATTTACATTTTTTGTGTAAATACGCGTGAAAACACGTTAACACAGGCCCTGTGCACATGAAGACATCACGCACAGTCTCAAGGATTCTCGGGAGTGGCACCCAGATCCGCTGAAGTGGGCAGCAAACCACCTGGTGTTCGACGATGCCGTTGCCCTCGCCGAGGGCGAGGTGGACGCTGTGTTGCGAGTGCTCAAGGCGCCGGAGGACTGATCATTATTTGCGACTTAATCATGTCAAACCCGGGAATTCTTAACGCACTTTAAAAATACGAAAATATAGCCGTAAGCCTAGCCGTTCTGTATTTACCCACATTTGAACGTAAAGCAACGTACGCGCAGAAAATGGTGCAGTAAACGTAAATAACAAGCCTGCGCCCAGGAAGCGTGTGGACAATGAAGAGGGCAGGGACAGAAAACATGTCCCAACGACAGCCTGCAAGGCGCAAACGCCCGCCTTGTCTCATGAGGGCAGATGCAAACAAGGGAACTTGGCAAGAACCAGAGAACAGCGCAAAGCCAGGAACGTCTTGACTGATTCACCAGATTGTGCATTCCTGCAATTCCCCCTCCACGTCGTTCCTCCTTGCTTCCCCTGTCAGACAGGCAGGATATTAACACCCGCGAACCCCCACCGCCCTGCAGCCCTGCGCCACGGCGCCCCACGTCCCCACGCAGCTTCTCGCTCTGGGGTCGAACCCCCGGCCACCGACCCCAGTCCTCCGCCATGCACTTCGATCGAAAGCTGCCGGGAAGCGGCGCCTGGCGGCCGGGCAAGGAGAGCACGAGGTGCGCGAGGGCATCGCGGAAAATTCGCGTCGCACCGCTATTTGGCTACAAACTCGCAGAATATGCCACCGATGCTCCACAGACGCAGCGGCGTGGGCGGCGATGGCCCCCGCGTTCGGCCTCACCTTGGTGGCTCCTCCTTTTTTAACACATGTTCGCTGCGCCGTCTCTCGATTTCGTCCCCGCCGCGCGTCGTGCCGAGTGTGGCGTGGGGTCATTCACAAAAGGCGAACGGGCAATTGGGAGATTGCCCACCATCGCCATTGAAGGTGCGAGGGGGATCTGTTTGCATCTACTTGGGCGCATGCGATTGCGAGGATTCCACCCCGACAGAGTTCGCCCCTGGCCTATGGGCCGCAGGGAAGAGGTGCTGCGCAAAGCGAGAGCGGAGCGCAAGACGCGCGCCAAGGACCGGCAGCGCAGCGAGGCGGCGGAGCTCATCCAGCGCGTCTGGCGCGGGCATGTCTGCCGCCGGCGCGTTGCTGCCGAGCGCCTGCGTGACTGGGTGCACCGGTACGGTGCCGTTGTGGGGTCCACAGGTGCCCTGCTGTCCGCGGAAGAGCTAACAGGTGAGAAGGGGCTTTCTGTCAGGACGTATGGGCCGCATTTTGCGTGGCTTAAGGCAGCCCTTGCATGAGAGATGAGTTCCTTGTCCTGACGTCCATTTTGTGCTTCCATACCCATCAACACCCGATTGTCAGTGCTTGAGGGAGGGATACCTGATTTGTTGCTGCTCCAAAGCTCTAAGCTCTTGGACGAAGAAAGGAGCACTGGAGTCGTCGATCTATCCCAATACGCCTTGTGACACTGTGTTGATTGCCCAAGATGGATACAATTAGCCCAAGAGAAGCAGTTGGTTAGCCGTTGAACATTGGCGACCAATAATGTCATCATATCCGTGCAAAACTGAAACGGCTATGGAAGACAATTGTGTCCTGGGTGGTCAGTCAGCTCTGGTGGTTGCTATCTGCGTACGGCACTCCCTCCTTGGGACCCAGAGGTCCATTGGGGTGAGATTTCTGGTGCGCTTAGAACCATACTCTTGGCGCTGCCTCAAGTTTGCATTGTGTGGGCACTTTGCAGATGCTGTGCTGCCACCTGTCCTGCTGTCTGTACTGCCACCCCTCTCACAGCTGATGGGTGCCGTGCGTTCTGTGGGCTCACCTATAACTGCTGCCCAGCTGGTGGAGCCTGCTGCTGCTCGTGGTGCCCTAGCATTGGTGCTTCGCAGCCTTGGCACACAAGACCAAAACTCCACATGCTGGAGTCTGTGCCTGGATGCCACCAGAAAGGTACTTGTGCCTTGTTGCCTGCCCTGATATGGCTGCCACTTGATTTTGAAGAAGGGCAATTCGTTTGACTGGACAGGCATGTTTGCCGATTTTTATATACCACAGATCTCATAAGCAGGCAATTCCACCAGTAGAAGCTTGCTGGATTTTGTGCATCCTTGATTCTTGTGATGGCGCACTGTGACATCAGTTTCTTGTCTCTGTACTCTTTCCCAAGATGCTGGGAGCAAGCACCCAGAGCTGTTGCAGCAAAACGGATTTTAGCATGTATCGATGCAATCAATGTGTTTCAAGCCTGGCTGGCTCGTTTCAGTTCTAACTTGTACCAAACAGAGCTTATTTCAATGATCGTATCGCCTGCACACTCCCTTCGAAACTGCAGCACCTTTCACGTGCATTGTCACGATTGGATTCATCAGGAACTCACAAACAGCTGCCCACGTACCTCCAAAGCATTCACAAGGAGGTCATCCACTGTTGTTGTCACTTGGCTTGATGCATTGATCATGGCGCACAGGCAAAGTGGCGCAGTCAGTGCCTTCAGCTGGTACTGCTGTGTTGTGGAGTGCTTGGGGCTCAAGGAAGTGGAGGAGACCAGCTGTTGGAGGCTGCAGCAGCCCGCACCCTGCTACTACTAACTGATGGGCCAAAACAGAAGCATTTCCAAGGTGGTTGCGCTAGAATGGCAATGAATGTACTGTAAACTGTGTGATTTAGAATATTCCAGAGGTCTTTGGGTACACAATGAGAGAATGGACTTTTCCCAGAGGAAGGTTGCTGTGCTTGTTAGGACAGCATGAACTGGCATCGGACCTGCTTGCTAAAATTCTGTCAATGGCAACCAGACAACAATTGTGGTTGGCCCTGTTCTTTTTTGACCATCTAGCTACAAGTTGTTGACAGGTTGTTACCTTCATTGTTCAAATGACCCTAGGCATGCTGTGTGGACAGTTTAAGCCCATCTGTGTTGCTCCTTGCAACTGACATGGCTGCCTCTTGCGTCTTGCCTAACTGTTGTGTTTTGCTTGTGCAGACAATCCTGATATCTCTGCACTCCTCAGGGAAATAACGAGCATGCTGGCCAACAGCCCTCCGGTGTTTGCTGCATCTCGCAGACTTGTCTTGAATTCCGGAGCGAACTCTGCAACAACCAACCCAACAGATGTAACTTCAAGAGGTGCGCTGTCTGGTGTTCTACAATTGTGTCGTGAGATGTTTGCATTGTGTGACACAACGCAATTGCTTTTGTCCAAGTGTTTGTATGAATATGCCCCAGAGAAGTTTTGCTGGTGACCATTCAACTTTCAAGCACAGCCACTGCTCGGCACATGGTCTGATCCTCATTGTCTTTTTTGGTTTTATCTTCAGTATAAAATATTTAGGGATGCTTTCCAGGCAATGTGCAAGAGGGGTTTCACTGGGCCCATCAGCACCTTGAACAGCAAGGGCAATGATTAGCAAAATTCAAAAGTGGAATTGAAGCAGAAACACACACTATCATGCAGTTGTCCACTTACACAGGTCTCCTGTTGCATTCAAGGGCAAGTTCTGGATTGGACCTTCAGCGTGGCAGTCAAGCTGCTGGATTCAGAATGTGCCACAAGCGCTGCAGACCATTTTGTCAAGTTTGTGCTGATGGCCCACAACCTGGTGGACAGCTTGATGTCGAATGTAAAGCTTGCGCGGGCCACAGCAGTCCTGGTGAGGGATGCCAGCCAGACTGAAACCCGCGCACCCTCACATATATCTCGGCTGCTGGGACGTTGCAACCTGCTGCTCTGGAATCGCCATCTTCACTAACCCAATCTGCATTCTCATCACTGGAGTCCCGGCACAATGGTTGGATAACCGATTGACAGCATTCAACTCCTTGCCTCTTGCAGACGCAGCTATCGCAGCATGCGCTGCAACTCCTGCAAACAATGGAAGCAGCTCCTGAGGGGATGCCCTTGGACCGACTGCTAGCCTTGTCGAATCTGACATCGCTGGTTGTTGGACGCCCTGTGGAGCGAAACCCTGGCAGCCAGAAGGGCAGCATGCTTGTAAACAGCAGCCTGCTTCTCAGGAAGCCGGAAGATGTCAAGGCATATGCTCAGGCTGTGACCAAGATTTTGGAGGTGACGACCGAGGAGGCCTTGTCAAAAGGAGTTGGAAAGGGGGATTGGGCTGGCGTGTCCCGTGGGCTGTCAGTGTTCTCTGACAGGGCACACCTGCTGCAGCTGCTCAAAGCTCTGGAACAGCAGGCGCAGGGTGTGGAGCTGCTGGCAAAATTGTACTGTTTGTTGTTGCACAGGTGAACAGAACTGCCAATACACTTTTTGTTGGGTTTCTGCTGCTTCTCATTCTCAACTGTCTTTCTATGTGATATGGTATTGCAGCTCCACAGGGGCATCCCATTTATTCAGTGCTTCAGACATTCAACTTTCTGAAAACTGTATTCCTTGTGCATCTGAAGCAGTGCACTGTGCCTCGTTCAGTTTTTCTGGTTTCTTCATGGTTCTTGGAACATTCGTGCTTTTAAACCAACCTCTGTTGTTGGTTGTGTTTGAGTTGCCATAGGCTGACACTGATATCTCGTTATGTGTTGATAATAACAGGCTCCCTTTGATCACTCCATTCAGCAAGTCGTTCCCAGCTGGCCACCTTCTGAACACTGTGGCCTTTGCCCCCCACTTCCTCCCCAAGCTGTGGCACTGGTTAGCGGTCAACATTCGTGTGCCCCTGGAGGCACCCCTGGAGGCCACTCGTGGCTGGATAGTGGAGAGCATGAAGGCTGGCTACGCTGGTCTGCAGACGAACCACCTGCATGTACTTGGCCTCTTTTGCCAGGTCTACTCCCACTTGCTCCTTGTTCTCGATGACAATGACTTCCACGACCGACAGGATCCCCTCACATTGGGACAGAATAGGGCAATTGTGGCGACTCTCAACAACTTGGTCTTCTACACATACTGCCCGAATGCCTCACAGCATCAGCCTTCTGTCAGTCGAGGCAACCCCCACTGGTCCATGAAGTTGCTGGAGGAGTTTGCACCCGTTCTGCTGCGGCGACTGTACGAAAGGGATGCAAGGAAGTCGTTTTGCAGTGCCTTGCTGTGGCTGGCGCCGTACTCGGCAGTGGGAGATGACCCAAGCCGTAGAAATGTGCTGTCAGCTGCAGTGGTGCAGGCCTTGCTGAACAAGACCTCAGGTATGGGGCTGATCATTGAATTGGTCAGTGCTTTACAGCTGTGGCTGTTTAGCTCCTCTCTTTTGATACCAAGTTGGTACATCATGTGTATTAAAGCTTATTGTGTGTCTGTTGGTTCCCCTGTGTGGGTGGCATAAGTAGCCAAAGTAAAGGACACTGGTCCACAGCCTGAGGGTACTGTACTCTGGCGTTGCTCTAGTTCCACTGGCCATCCTCAAGACAAAAACACCAAAGTCAGACACAATCATTCAGCGATTGTACTGCACTGCCAATTGGCGCTGCCACCCAAGGAAGCAGCTGTGACCTGCTCCTTGTACGGATGCCCCTCTTACCCAATTCACCTGTTGTTTGGTTGTGGTGTGTGCAGGCAGGCTTGATCCTGTCTCTGTGTCCAGCGCCAGCCGTGCTGTTGGCTTGGCAAATCTGCTCCTGTGTGCACCTCAGTGTGTTCCATTTGATGATCGTGTTGAGGTATTCAGGGGTCTCATCCTTGCAGACAAACAGGCAGGACGATGGGACCTGTCCAGGGCAGAGGGGGGCCCTGCACCCCACCAGGTTGGCGTTGATGCCTTTGATCACAGTTTGACAGTATCACAAGTCAAGTACTTGTTGCCATTGCAGTTTGCAGACGATGTTGGGTGGAGCAACATAACCAAAGACGATTTTGTGGCCCTTGATGTTCTCTGTTCCATACTATACAAACAGCAAACTGTACAAATAACGGCAGAAACCGGTGGCAGGGTCACAAAGGTTCTTGTTGCCCAAGAAAGACAAGAATCGGGGATCAGGCCCCTGTGCAACAGTGTTGTGAGGCCTTTTGTATCGATGGGACGCTATCCGAATGTGATGAATGAAAGAGCATGTGGTTGTACCTTGGGTGTCATTGTTGCTGTATGGCTGTTGCTTATCATGAGCTAGGCAATATTTCATCCCTGTGCAGTGACAGTACTGGGCCACTCAGCTGTGCAGAGTAGTTTATGCCTGTTATGAATTATGACGATTTATGGTTAGTCACTGCCACGTACTTGTGTTAGTTGTCCCCGGTTCTTGACTGTAGCAGCGTACTAGGCTGACAGACCAGTTTCTCGGTATTGCTGCTTGCTCATTTGCAGGTTTTATCACACCTGAGCTGCATGTTATGGAGAAGAAAAGGGGCCATATGAAGAGCGCTGTTGCTGCCCATAGCAAAGTGCTTATATGCACCTGCCTGTAAAGGAATATCTCAAGTTCATTGTCTTGCATTTGGTTTTGAAAGGCATTCTAATGTACTAATACAGTACGTATGTTGTGGGCTACAGCGGAACGCCATAGAAAAGCCCACGAGCACCAAGGCCCAGGGCTGTTGCAGTTCATGGAACAAAACTGGCATACACAGGGGTAAACAGTAAAACTGCAGCATGCAGATAATTCTGGGGAACAGCGCATTCAAAACCTATCTGTTTATGCAAAATATCACTGAAGGAAGATAAAAAGAAACATACAGTTGTTTGGCATTGTTCAATGCAGCACTTCAGCTGTTTGTGTCACATACAGGAGTAAATGTATAATAAAAATTGCAGTGCCATGCCCATTGCATGCCAGGCAATCGCAGATCTGCGGCAGCGCACAGCGCTGAGGCACCCTTCTTGTCCGTGACCCCTCCCACAGAGATGGTTAATGTGATAACAGTTGACCGTCAGGCGTGGCAACCTTTTCGGCGATGCGATGGTGGACCTCAGCCGACTAGGGCCCAATATGAAGGGCCGGCTGATGGTCACCTTTGTTGATGAGCATGGCATCGAGGAGCCTGGCTTGGACCATGGGGGTCTCATGAAAGAGCTTGTGGAGGAGGTCATGAAAGCGGGCCTTGACCCTCAAGCTGGCCTGTTCAAGGCGAATGCCGATGGGCTGCTGTATCCCAGCCCGCTGGCTGAACGCCTACAACAAGGGCCTCAGATGATGAGATATCTGGGTGAGTGCCATTGCTGTGGTGCCTTTGCTGGCATCAAAGCATTGCAGCACATGTAGAGTACAGGTGCTGCCCCCATCGTATCAGTAGAGCTGCTTGTCTTGTGCCACCAGCGACCATCGTTGCTTTCATGAAACTCTCATAAAGTCGACCTTATCGAATGTCAAAGGTAGAGTTGTTTTGGCTTCGTCCCATGTTAGTAAATCTTTGAGCATTTGCACAAAAGGCAAGTCTTGTTGCGTGAATGGGCCAGGTGGGTAGGTGAAAGATAAGGAGTGATGAGGATGGGGGACAAGGCCTTTGGATTCATTGTTGCTCACTACAGCCGTTTTGTGGTTCTGAACGTCATTTGATGTGCTGAACTGCAGTGCAAGGGTAGGGAATATGTTTGTGGCTTGGTTTCACTGACAACAAACATTGTGTTGAAGATCATGTTCTGGACTTTGGACAATAAGCCACTGTGATGTGGACTCAAATCCAAGAAAATGTGGTGCAGCTTCCTAAGTGCACACAAACACATTTGCCATTGATAATTCTGCTTCCCCTCCTGCTCTCACCTGGTGGTTGACGATGCCACCCCTTCCATATGAAGGAGGACAGCAGGCTGCCAGAAAGAACACAGGCAATCCCTTTATAGGACAACAGTGCTGCTCATTGTCCAACAAGAAGGCCGTGACTAGCTCACTGTTACTGCAGGACACATCCCACAGGGCCACATTATGCAGAGATTCTGAATTTATGGTCTGATGCGCTTCTATCGCCAGCAAATGAGAGCTTTGTCCAGTGCTTGCTTGCAGTCGCAGTTAGTCTTTGTGAAGTATTGCATCACTGTTGTCCAGCAAAAAGGGCTTGTGTTGCAAATTGACAGAGTCGACGGTTGTTCGTTGTGGTGCACCTGTCTCCAATCTTTGTACTGGCAATTTTCCATGCAGGTAGTGGAATTTAGGCTCCTTGCAGTTTCCTTTTCCAGCAGATTTATGCGAAACAGCAAGCATTCTTGAACAAAAGACTATGGAAGCAAACCTATGATATGCTGGAAGGTTCGAGGACAGTGCTTTCCCATGTTGGTTTTGGTGCAGTTGAAAGGAACCCTCTGTGCTTGGCACAGGCCTGATGCTTGGAAAGGCGCTGTACGAAGGGCTGCTGGTGGACATCCCCCTTGCCCCGTTCTTTCTTCTCCGACTGCAAGGCCGGATGCTGATGTTCGATGACTTGGCCAGTTTGGACCCTGAGCTGCACAGGAGCTTGCTGCAGGTGGGGGCATATTGTGCCCTCTGGGGGGCGGGGAGAGGACTGACAGTCATGGCAAAGATCGCCTTTTGAGCAAGAAAATTGCCACAGTAAACACGCAGTGTGCACGTGCTTCAAGGTAGTTTGTGGGGCTCCTTCACATACTCCAAAGACAATGCACAAGTTTCTGAATGCAACAGTTGCACAGCATCAAAGAGGCAGTGAACATTCCATGTAAGGAATTTGACTGCCTGAACAACACCAACACAAGGATGTGCTGACTCCATTTCCGTGAGGTGCCGTGCCATTGGTGCATAAGGCGGGAATGCATAATCGCGTGCATGCTGTTCTCTTCCGATGTATTCATCGTGTGGAACCATATTATCCCAAACCAATTGCCCTTTCAGTACACAGGTCAGATGGGTTGTTTACCAACTCAGAAAGTTTGTCACACACTGATCAGCGCAGTTTTGATTTGTAAACCGCAGTCTGCAAATACCCACAACGGAAATCCTAATCCAAAAACAAACAGAAAAGATAACAAATGGAAATAAATATCTCACAAATACTCGACAAAATTAACAGAGTCTATTCTCCGCTTGCACATCCACTGTGCACCCCTCCGTGGAGGCCCAGGTGGGCAGGACTTTGTTAGCTGAAAAGAAGCTCATTCGCTGCCGCCTATTTTTTCGGACCAAACCATAGATTTTCAACACTATTTGACCTTCAACAGGCACTGAAACACTATCACTCACAAGGTGCAAAAGGAAGCGCTATAACCATGCAGTGCCCAAGGCACCAACTCGAGGAGTTGGTGCAGGACATCCCCTCAATACACATAACTTGAGTCCCAAGACATGAGTCCAGATGATTATGTTCCATTGCTCAAAACCTGCCTTTGTTTCTACGGTGCAGTCACTGTACCTATTAGTGCATCAATTGATGCACAGATTGGTACAACAATCATTGCATTCAATCGTCCAACAATTGGTGCACGAATTCATGCACCGACTGATGCACCATTTCACACACAATTTGGTGTGCTTAACTTGATCCTAAGAGGTCGAATCCAGGTGACTGAAGGTCAGTGCGATTGAACATGTTCAACTCACGTTGAAACTCGATTGCAGTCATTTGCCTCCCAACCCCTCAAACACTATTTCTATTTGGCCCTAGCATTATACAGTTGTGTGTATTGTGTCACAACCATGAAGGAACATGAGGGTAGTTCGGCTGACCGCACAATGCTGCACCATTGGGTTAATTAGAGGACTGCACTTGCGTAGCGCGCACGGATATCTGGCCTTGTAAACCGCAGTCTGCAGGTATTTGTATTCATTCAGGTTAGAATGCAGCTGTAGGCCAATCATTTGCTCCTGGAAATAGGGCGGCCATTAATTTGTCCGTGCAGCGATAGTGGCTTTGACAAATGCAGCCAAGTACTCGACATTGCTTGTATGTGGCTCCTACAGCAATGATGAAAGCGAATATGTTGCTGCTCTGCTGCAGGTGAAGCACTACGATGGGGATGCAGCTGACCTATGCCTAGACTTCACTGTCGAGGATGAAATTCTTGGCCAAAGAGTGGCTGAGGACCTGCCAGATTTGACAGGGTCCCACTTGCCGGGATCAGAACGGCCAGTAACCAATGACAACAAACTGCAGTATGTGCATCTCGTCGCCGACTGGCATGTGAACGTCAAAGTGGGCCGCCCGGCGCAAACCTTTGCTTCTGGTTTGGCCGAAGTCGTGCCGCTGCCCTGGCTAAGGTGGGTTTGAACATGTGTTGTGACGTGTTGTTACCTGCCGTTGGCATTTGAGGTGGAAAAGCCCAGTTTTTTGTGGTCAGCGGTCGAACGCGCCCAGAGGAACCGAGTTACAAGAGTCCTTCTGGCCAAGCTGTACTGGAACCGCTGCCGCTGTGCTGCTGGTCAGGTGCTTTGTTTGGGGATATCCGACTTTGCGTAACATTGTTGCAAGCCCTTGTTGAGTGTACTTATCTGGATTTTGCAATCATTGCCTGTTGCTCACATGATAGGAGAAGTCGATTTGCCACACTGTGACAATATGTTTATTGTGCAGCTGGCCTGGCTGTGGTCAGCCCCCATCCGTACCAGCCAGTTTCGTGTGCTGCCTAGTCATTGTCAACACTCAACAGGCCTTGAGGCATTGCTAAGGTGGCAAGAGACCCCTGATGTGATGCAACAGAGGTGGCATCCAGGTACACACAAGAACACCATTATCAGCTCTGTTATGGTCTGTGCTACTAGGGCGCCAATATGTGCAGGAAACGTTGCTAGTTGACTGCCATCCTCGATGGAATTCGTGGCAAATGGGTTGTGGCATGAGGTGAATGAAAACCTGGCATGTGATTTTGTTGCTGAAATTTGTGGCATGCTGAAGTTGTTGCTCGTTCATCCAGTAATCAGCAGGATGGCAGTACCATGACGGTGAGAAAGAAGAGCTTGTGGTCAATAATGGCGTCAGAGTACACAGAAACATCAGGCAGAGCAGGAACTGAGACACCAGCCCTCCTCTCCAGGGACATGTGGAAAGTTGGGTCAGCTGATGGGGCCCATATGCAAGCACCACTGCATTAAAAAGCGCCATCAGTTTGCCTAAAAACTGTGCCGTGATCGAAATTGACATGAAGTATGGTTGTCTCCTCAATGTTGTTGAACCAGGTTGTTCAGCCCAAAGGAATTGAACGCGTTGTTGAGCGGTGGAGAGGGCGTCGATGTCGACGTCGAGAACATGAAGAGTTTCACAAAGTACAGCGGAGGCTACAGCGAATCCAGTGCGACAGTGAAGCTCTTCTGGCACGTCATGTCTGGATTCACCCCTGAGGATAGGGCAGCCTTGCTGAAGTTCGTGACGGCCTGCAGCCGGCCACCCCTGGGGGGGTTCAAGCACCTTCAGCCATGTTTAACGATCCACAAGGTGGGCTTTCTGAATTGGCGGATTCCTTCTGGGCTTTCCGAGTGGTTGGGAATGAGCGAACATCGTGGAGCAGTGTGCACACGAAATCGTGCCCATCATCACCTTGTAGCTGCGAGTGTGGCCGTGTACCATTTGGCACTAAATGTTGTCAAAGGAGTTGCTCATGGACTTGCAAATCGAAGGCCCAGCAAGTCTCGTGTAAATCGAAGCCAATGAAAGCGCACTGGATGCTGAGAGCACCGGACTTTACGACTGTGTGCTCTTGCATCAGCGCAATGCAAATGTAGGGACAACGAATGCTTCGTCTAGCCCTGAAGTCAAGGTGGATTCGACTTCCTTCTTGCGTGCTTCTGTTCGTCGATTGCGATGTCTGGATTGGCCTTCCTGTATTACAGCCGTGCATCCAGTTGGGAAACAAGTGCCCAGAGTTCGTTCACACCCTGACTGTGTGCGTCAGGTGGACTGTCCCGCCTCGCCGCTGGCCGCTCTTGGTGGCAAAGACGTCGACTTCCTGCCAACTGCCTCCACATGTTACAATATGCTGAAGCTGCCCAACTACAGGCGAGCGGCGACACTCCGCAAGAAGCTCCTCTACGCCATCAGGTCCAACACCGGCTTCGGGTTTTCGTGAGACCTGGCTTGGTGGCGGTGGGTGGGGTGGGTTGGTGTGCGTTTGGGCGGGGCTATGTATCGAGGTTGACCGCAGGCGGAGAGCAGTTATTAATTTCTTGTCTCGACCGTTGTTTTTTTTGGTTACTTTCTGTTGGAAAGAGTGTGTGTCGTTGATGCTGCGACTCTTGCGTTGATGCAGAGACGATTTAATTCTCTTGTTGTCGAGAGTGTCATATCAAATGCACCTCGGATGATGCCAACTTGTGGCCTCAAGGGAGCCGCGGCCTTGTGCCGTGAGCTGTCCACTGCTGGATGAATCTGTCGTTGTAAAACACCGTCCGGGGCAACACATGACAGTTAGCCTATCCATTAAGACCTGCACCCCGCCAACGTGGTGTTCTTGTGTGAAGAAGCACTGGCGATGCAAGTACTCGTTCCAATTTCCGCGAGGAAAGGGAAGGACCGGCGAAAGTACGAGAAAGAATGCGTCAATTTTGGCAGCTGTGTCGCGAAGTTGGTATTAACTGGCCTACCACACAATATAAATGGTGAACGCCAGTACCACTGGTTGGCAGTCTATTTCACGTAGATGGAAGCATGAGCCTGTCAATCGCTTGTGTCATGAAATGCACGAGATGAGGCCCCCAGGTATCAAAAAGCTCGCCTTGAAATATCTTGCTCCGCCTTTCGCATCCTCCACATTGCATGGACATCATTTGGGCGACATTACGTGGGCAAAGAAAATGATTTGTCGTGTTTGCCTGCGTGCCTCAGTATGTTTTTATATGAATAAGCACACGAACGTGAGTTCCCTGTTTCACCCAGATGAAACAGTATCACCAGCCATCCAGACAGTGTCCGGAAGATGCCACCTATCCGTTTCTTTCTCAGGGCTATTCCATTGCTGACTTTTAAGCATCGGAGATTCTCCTATGGTCGTATTGTTCAACAACATCTTGATGCTACTTCTGGCGAGCACGACCGAATCAAGATTTAATACTTCAACGCCTGGGTTCAAAATAGTTTTAAGGGAAAAAGCAGTCAGTTGTGTAAAGTATGCGAGAATCGCAGGCAGTCATTTGAAGACTTGTGCCCCAGGGGGTCATTTGGATAGGCTATCCTATTTGGGGTCCTTGTCTCACGATGACTCAGCGGAATCAACTGGTGGAAACTCAAAATCCGTCATGATGCTCGATTTGTGTGTCTATTGGGAATTATCCGTGCAGAAACGCCGAACGCTTCTTTTGGTACTTTGCTTCTGGGGGCAGTTGATCCCTCCATTATTCACACAATGGAGCATCCAAAATCTCCACCACATGAAATGGTCTTCTGACCTGGATTTCAACAATCTGCAGCCAGCGCTCGTTCGTGGTAACGTTACACCGTGTTGCTTTCTGTCCACGACTCTGGCCTAATTTGATTTTTTCATTGTCTTTGATTGTTTTCGCCGCACGCAAGCATCTTTCGTCATAGCAGTTCGGTGTCATGCTGTCCTTCTTTACCTCCCGCAAAGGCCCACATTTCGAAGCACAGCCATTCACAATTCGCTCCCCAGCGTATGAACTCGTGGATTCTGGACCGTATTGCTGCGATACGTGAGGCTGTCATTCGATAATTGCTAAGAAGTGTCAGACACCGAATTCCATGGCTATATAGGGTGCTAACGGCTAGCTCCTTGCCTGAATCTGCACATTAAATTCATTCATTTGGTTCCATGACTGATTATTCGATTGAAAATGTGTCAATCAAAGATTCAAGCATGTCCAGCTAATTTGAAATGGAATGTCCAAGAGTTTGCTCTGGCGAACAGCTGCTGGCCCTTGCAATGCTCACACTGTCTGGGATTTATTAATCGCAGATTGGCGACCCTTCCTTCGTTGCCGCTGTCTGTGAATGGCGCTAGCCGGCTATCAGTTGCCCTGCCATGGCCGCGCCTTTCCCCGCCTGGGCTTAGCTTCACGGCTACTGTGCGCCACAAACACCCACTACTGCCCCCCCGTGGGAACCAACCCTGCAGAAAACGTGTTCAAGTTCAGAACTTGAGTGCCTAGAAGCAAAATCTCGCTTGCCGCGCTCATATAACAACACCTGGACTTTGGTCAATATGACTGGCAAGAAGAAATAGACAGTCAGTGGCAGGAGAAGAACGTTGAAAGAGCAAGGTAATTGCTTTCATGGGAAAACCCTGGATGGTGGGTTGACAGCTTTACTTATTCCTCCTTGCCATCGCTGCCAGATACTTGTCCTTTGACTGGCCCATGACAAAATCGCCAATTTCGAGCCTGTTGCGATTGCAGGCGCACTGTTTCACAGCGACGCGTCCTGTTGGGAGGGCAACACAAGCCAAAACCTGCCTGGCGATCTGGAAGGGTTCAGGATCTGCTTGAAAGTGCATCCCTCCGTCGCAAAATGGACGACGATATGGAATTAAAAGGTCCTGGCTACGATGCCATAGCAGACGAGTTTGAGAGGCAAGCGAGGGTTTCGATGCAATTCAATTCAGCTGACCTCAAGGAATATTGAACATACAACAAGGAAGAGGTAGCCGAACAGCTTTTATTTTGCACTTTTGCGAGGTCTCAATCTACCCCATTTGCCAAAGACGAGGAGGAATTGCCATTTTCATCTTCAAGGCAGTGAGTGGGCAACATTTCATCCGTTGAATGTCCCGAGTGTTGTCTCCATGTTCTTCGCCACGACTGGACCTGATTCTAATGTGAGGGAAACTAAACTCATGCGACAACACAGCTTAGCTGCTGATCGCCAAACATTGTGCGATCCACAGCTACGAGGACTACCTGGACAGTCAAATCACCAGCACAGATCTATACTATCTGGAAGACATCGAGTTGGCTCGTCAGCTCGTCGAACTGGGGTAGGCAGGAGGCAACGGACTCTCGTCAAATGAAACAGGTCAAAAAGAACACGTGTTCTCAGTAAGTACTTCAATTTCGCCCTTCCTAACCCAACCCCTCCCCACCCCATCCATGTTTTCCATTTATTCCCATTTCAGACAACATTGCATTGCCATTTTAACACAATTTGCTCTAAATGTGGCCCGTGCACGCAATTCCCAACAGTTTCTCATTCAATCCCCCCGCGCTGGAACCAAAAGGTGTCGGAAAATTATACGGAACTAAACCATGTCTCGCTCGTCCAATCAAATGGCGACCGATTACGAACGGTAGTAGTCCATGTATCGCAACTCATTGTGTAAATAGTATGGTGCCGCATGCCGACGCTGGTGTTTACAAGTATGCCGCCGTCACAACCGCAAACATGTTTAGCCACACCGGCACACCACGTGCTCTGAATTGGCGATCGCCATTCCCAGTGCGCCACGTTCTGGGCCTGCAGACTCCGAGGCAACGGAGAAACGATCAAGAGGGAAGAGTTCGATCAAAGGAAGGAGGCAGCCGAGGCGGCGCGACAGGCGCGCTTGAACAAGAAGCCCAAGAAGCTAGCGTCCCAGGGGAAAGATGTCGAGGACATGCCCCTCCTTCAGGTGGTGCTCTTACTCTGTGCAACTAGGTCGATAAAGCGATTCGATTGTGCCTGAAGGCTTGTCCAACTGGATAATCCATGCAGTGGAAGGACAGATTAATCGAGCTTTCCATATCGAATGCCAGTAGTCGCCTGTTTGTTGCAATCTGAGATATCGATATTACGTTATTAGACCAGTATCGTGAATCGCATATTGTTTTTGTGTAATGCACGCAGTGGCGCGCAATATCTTCCATTGTGCAGAATTGTAAAGAGAGTGACTTGCAACCGGGCTGAGTATGGAAATTGTCCCTTGATCCTCCGTTCTACTCCCCCCCCCCCCCGTGTGCTTTTTTTTTTGTGACTACTGAATGTTATCACTGACGGTGCAGTTTCTTCGACACTGCCGTGGACCGCAGTGGCGTGTCCAAGATGTCAACTTTGCTTAATGGCAGTTTCACCGCGCTGGTGTTTTCAATATTATGTGCGATTCACTTTTGTGTCGCAGGCCCTCAAAGATCGCGAGGAAGCGGTGCGCAACGGGAAGCTTACAACCATTGTCTTCATCAGGGATCACAACGCCAGGGGGCAGGAGGTGTCTGGATATATCGACTACGGCAACAGGCTGAAAAATGAGCATATGGAGCTCATATTTGAGAGAAAGAAACGTCTCATTCCCAAACCATCCGACCTGAGCTTCTACAACTGGGACACACAAATGTCCACGTCGAATCCGACGCCGAACTTTCAGGCAAGCTGATCAGTGAGACTTCCGCTTCTGCGCACTGTGGATGCCGATCTGGCTTCGGACAACGGAATCCATGCACTTTTTCCGCCAAAGGGACGTTATGCGAAGTGAGTTTCCAGCTGTTGCCAACATTTTTAGGCACCTCGTTGACAGTGCCGCCTTGTGGTGTTGGCAGACATCGGCAGATTCCATTCTCCCAAACAGCCCAACTAAAACTGATAGAACATCAATTCAAAATTCCATTCAATCGCAAAAATTTGCACCAGCAGGTGATTGCCGATAGCGAAAAGGGACTCCTCTTCAAGAACAAGCGGGACAGAAAGGTGATTAATGTGGACCCAAGCCAGAAGCCTGGAGACAACTCAACCCGAACAGAGGTGGACACAGACGAGCACATGCAGGTGGTCATCTATGACCACGTCACAAGGCGCAGAAGCTGAAGCGAACTAACGACGCAAAATCACTTTGGAGAGCAGCGGCAGGGGAATATCGAATTTGAGTCGGTTGTAGCAGGAAATTTACTTCTGGATGTAATTAAATTCGGGGAATATCCATTTGCGCCTCTGCACCTCTGCCATTCAAAATTCCCAGACCCTTACTACAAATAGCATGTATTTCTTCAATCGCCAGCCAAAACCTGCATCCATGTCCTCCATGTTCTCTCTTATGTACGTGGTAATGAGCGTTGTTGGTGCGTCCGACAATTTGACGGTGTCTTTGATCGTGCTGGCGCATCCAAATACAACTCATCGAACACTTGACATTCGAAGCAGCGAGGTCCGTCAAGCATGAACATGCCACCATCCAAGCCAGTACAACTGCGTTTCGTCGTAAGTGTTTGCTGGAAGAACAACGCAAATTTTTCTGACAGATTGGCGACAGTAAATGCGGTTCAAAATAACACACTTTCGCCAATTTGTGCACATCCATTCTGAATCCAATTTTAGTCCTCGCACTAAGGAGCTTCGCAACATGCACATGAAAGCACCACCTTCCCAAACGCATGTGAACTCCGATTTGGTGGGAGCTAAACGCAACAAGGGATATTTAGTTTGGGTGAAGCCCAATGTACAATGTGCGGTTCGTCCAATAGACGAAAGACCCCAACCAGCTTCCCCAAGGGAGAGAGCAGGCTGATATTGTCCTTAGAAATGGGGTGCACAATAGAGGTGGCCACACTCGGGTACCGTCCGCTCCATTGCGTCCGGTTCGTAAAAGTGAGTGTGATATTCGTCCGGTAACATCCGGTCCGCTGTTTGCCGTACTGCCGTCCGCAGAATCCGGCTCTCACTTTTTCTTCACCGTTATTTGCCGTTAAATTAATGGAGGGCGTGCGCGGCGTCCGGTCCGCGACAAAACATCCGTGGATTCATAATTTTGGTCCGTTCTGTCCCGTAGGTACTTGCTTTCCAGCCACGGCAAGGTCAAGGCGAAGTTGCCAGGGGTTTCCATTTTGCAGCGGCTCGAATTGTGTTGGTTGCACGCTTCATAAACGTGTGTGGGCGTTTTCCAGGTCATGTATTCTGCGGTTTGTAATACATGGAGTGTTTTGGAGAACTGAACAACACACAAGCCGTGTGTAAAGTTCCAGTGTATGGCATGCCAACCTGCACCACTTGCTGCGGCTGGTACTGCTGCATAGTACGCAGTGCGCACCACACTCCCATTGCAAGTCTTCCCGGCCATTGCAGCAAGGGTTCGGCATAGTTGCAATACCAAACGCGGACACACAAACACCCACATCACTTGAGGCAGGCGGCAAAGAGGGTTCACCTCTGAACACAGTTGAGCCACTCAACATACTTGGGAATGGGTGATACGTATCACATATAACGATGGGTTGCTGCGGCGGTACTCCACAGTTTCCACGCCAGGGCAGCGAGTGTAAAGCCCATCCAACATAGTACGTCGAAGTTCAACAGCTCAACACATGAAAACGGGCAATGAATAATACGAGTCGTTATTTGTTATCGTCCATCTCTACCTATTGCACCCTCACTGCGGCGGTACTCTAGAAGTTTCCACGCCAGGGCAGCGACTGTAAAGTCTATCCACCAATCGCAGTACTTGTTGGGACGCATTTCTTGAATAAAATTTTCTTCTATCTATATGATACCCAAGGTTCATCCACCACTCAACATAGTGTGTTCAAGGTGTGCACATCAACACAGGACAACGGAATATTACAAGTCATGATATCTTATCTTCTATCTCTATGGTAACCGCACCCTTGCTGCGGCGGTACTCCACAGTTTCCACGCCGGGGCAACGAGGGTGGTCACCGGTGGTGATCCAAACTTTGGAATCCAAAGTCACTACTTCCCTCCCTTCCCTCCCTTCCCTCCCTTCCCCCCCTTCGTGCGTCGATGCGCTAGCTTCTGCTGCGACCATCCACTCTCTGCCATCTGCCACCCTAGCAAGCTTAAATGATCCACGTTCTCGGGCTTGAGAACCATGCGCTTGGCCCGAACTATTAGACCGGCCTTGGAAAAAGATCGTTCACTACTGGCGCTGGAGGCCTGCAACACAACCAAAAATACTCAGTACTTCTCAGCCTGTGAACTTCATAAGGGCACTGTGGCATGTATGCACAGCCAGTTGTACTCAACCACTCACTGTGTTGCTAGTATTCGACGTGCAAGCCTGGCCACCAAGGGGAAGCTGGTATGATTCTCTCGCCACCAATCCCCTGCACTCCATTTCTTTTGATACTCACATGCTGGTGTCCATTTCAATTCAAACCACCTTTCGACTTCGGCCTCGATGGGGTCCATATGCTGTGGGGAGGATGGGGCCCGTCTTCTCCTCTTTGATCGTCGGAAACGTAGTGGTCCCTTAGGTGGGGGTGATGCCGCGTCAAGCCAGCTCTGCTGCACAGCCTGTGCTGCAGCCTCTTGGGATGATGAGCCCGAGGATTGGACTTCGGGCGCCTTCACCACGTGCCTCAACTGCAGAAGTCATATGCATGCTGTTATTCACACAAGCAAAAACTATCAACAGTTGGATGTAGACATTCACAAAGGCAAAGGCCACAAATCAGACCTCAACTCACCAATGCCGTCATCTCTTTCTTCAACATCGCTTGGAACTTTGCCAGGGTGTCATATTCTTCCACCACATTCGGCCAATCGTCAGCGTTGTTCCAGATCCTCCTCATCCAGTGCAATGTATTCCTCCTTCCGTCCACAGCCGCCGCTAATGCCCAGCAATATATTAGATTGACATTATCACAATCCGCACACAATTTCTGTGTGAACTCAAAGGCGAAGTCATGCAACACAGGTTTTGCGTGTGCATCGGTGTCACTGACATACAGCCGGTCGTAAAGCAACTTCAGTACATTATATAAGACATCCGATATGGTGATGTAGTCGTCCCCCTCACATCGCTCAGACAATTCCCGTATACACTCCAGGACTGGCAGCACTTGTTTGAAAATGCACCACCCAGATGCTGGTATAATGATCTTAGCAATTCTCGCGTTTGCTGTATACTCGCGGATGCTTCTCTCCAACAAAACCGCCCTCTTAATCAAAAAATACATGCTGTTCCACCTCGTCGGGCACCAAGTCCCCAGACGCAATATTCGCTTTGGACAAGCCTGCTCCATTTCATTGTCAGGAACCGTCAGATCTGCATCAGGATCATCGGGCAACACAGCAACATCATCATCTTCCCTTACACCCGAGTAATCCTCCTCCTCATCATCTGATGATACATTGCCGGCCCCTGCCTCCTTTAGCAGCTTCTTTTGCACGCGGCGGAAAACACTCCAAGCAGTGGGCGATTTGTGAAAATGAGTTGCCAATTCGCGAAGCGGCTGCATGAGCTGCTGAAACTCGTCAACATTTTGGAAAGCGGCCTTGACTGCGGTATTTAACAGATGGCAAATGCAGGGGTGCCAATCAAAAATATCCTTCTTCTCGGCTGCTGAAATCATATTGGAGGCGCAGTCCGTGGTGAGAGCCACACGATCGCATGGCGACTCGTCCTGAAACGCACGCACAGGGTCCGCTTCCATCTCCGACTCCGTCATGACTTGGTCACGCGGAACTACAGGGTGCAGGCCATACTTCAATCGGATCTTTAGCAAGACACGGCTTATCGCGTCTGCAGTGTGGCTCCCAGGGAAGCTGGTAGTCCCTGTCACCACCAACGTGTTGTGCTTTAAAAGACGGGGGTTACCTTTTGCACATGATATACGTCATACTACACTGGCCGATGGCAGGCCAGTACTGATGGCTATCGTGCCATGGCAACACAGCATCCACGATTCATGTTCAATCAGGCGTGATTCCCGGCCAGTGAAGGCCGGTACTAGCGCAGCGAGTGCACATGACACGGTTGGCAAAGCACACAGGAGTGGTCACTAATCACGGCATGCATGCAAACAGTAAAGAATTGATATTCATGACATGTCACACAGCATTGGCCGATGGCGGGCCAGTACTGATGGCTATCGTGCCATGGCAACACAGCATCCACGATTCATGTTCAATCAGGCGTGATTCCCGGCCAGTGAAGGCCGGTACTAGCGCAGCGAGTGCACATGACACGGTTGGCAAAGCACACAGAAGTGGTCACTAATCACGGCATGCATGCAAACAGTAAAGAATTGATATTCATGACATGTCACACAGCATTGGCCGATGGCGGGCCAGTACTGATGGCTATCGTGCCATGGCAACACAGCATCCACGATTCATGTTCAATCAGGCGTGATTCCCGGCCAGTGAAGGCCGGTACTAGCGCAGCGAGTGCACATGACACGGTTGGCAAAGCACACAGAAGTGGTCACTAATCACGGCATGTATGCAAACAGTAAAGAATTGACAACCACGAATATTGAAAATATCATAGGACACAGAATATGCCATCCAAACTCACCCAGTATGCGTTTCTTCATGCTCCAATCGGCATCCACCCAATGCAATGTCACTGTTATGAACGGGTGCGTGTTCCTGCTTGTCCAAATATCCGTTGTCATGGCAACTCTCGACTCGTCTCGGATTTGGGACACCTCTTCCCTTATTTCCCGCTTGATGTCATTGGCCTGTCTAGCCACCGACCTCACAATTGTTTGCTTACTAATAGATGGCCAACGGGGAATAAAGGCTCGCATTAAACGAACGAAGGGCGCCATCTGAGCCAGGTGGTATGGTGCATTAGCAAAACTGACGTACCGGGCAACGTGGGCCACCGCCCTGTTCCATTCTGAAGTCCTAGGGTGCCATGTCTCTAGGTAGGTTTCCAATGATGTACCCAATTTCATCTGCTGGTTGGCCGCAGGATTACTAAGTTTGTCTCGAAGTGCGTCAATACTGTAAACGCCATGTTTCTCTTTCAAATGGTTTAAGGGCCCCGTCCAACTGGCATTGTTCGTGTACTTCTTTCCCGGGTTGTATGACAACACTTTGTATTCCTTGGCAATGCCCCTCCCCATACACAACCGGCAAGTAGCAGTAATGGAACGTGGTCTTTGTCGGGCCCTGACACCTCTTCTACAGTAAACCCCTCTCTACACCATTTCTGGTGGCCTGGATCCCCTTTGCGGTGGCGGCCTTTGCGGCGTGTCCTCGCCGGCCCTTCCTCCAAGGTCGCCACCATGCGCGGGGACTGCTTTGCTGCAGTTAGTGCTTGCTGTTCCTGCTGTGGAGTCCGCACATCAGCAGCCGTAGCAAGCGGTTCGGGGGTGGTCAGACGCCTTCTCTTGGCCTTGCGCTATGGCACAGCCTCCACCACAACGACACTCGAACTTGGCGATGCACCTCCAAGCGAATCAGTGTCCGCAGAGTTGAACACACCCCTCCCAGCAGGAACATCATGTGCGTCTGGGACTCCTCGCTCAGCAATAAACTCTGCGAGGTCAAAAACACCATCGCCGCCAGCACAGCCTGGCACACACATCCAGTGCGTAAATAACCGAGGCAACATATATTCGACGATGGATTTCAGATGTTACAAGGACGGTTTGAGGACATTTTCTTCGTTAAAGAAAGGCAGAAAAGCGTCTGACAACCATGGACTGTTCATGGACTGTTCAGCGAATGTCACCTTCCTCGCCGGTGGTAGGCGGTACTTGGACATCACCTCACAAAAAAAAAAAAAAAAAAAAAAAAAACTAATCCCCATCGGAGGAAGTCTCCGTGTCACTACCTGTTAGGAGGCCGGAGTCCATGACATTGAACTCCCACCCAACCTGTGAAAAAAATCGTCTTCAACGAGTCTTTCTTCCAACCGTCTTAATGACGGTTGAGTTATTCTATATTTTCTGCTAATAGACTTGTACCCCACCATGTGTTCCCCCCGGTGCAACACCAAATCTATGATAACCACGCACTGACGTGTTTTATAAGCAGCCCGGCGATTCATATCCACTTGTTTGCATTCCTGCTTGCGACGCTTGTGCCATTCTCCCCAAGACTGGGGGGGGTTCTGTCTCTCGTGTTCTTCCTTTCGTAACCGTGCCCCTTCGGACCCCCCCAATGCGTTATTAATGTATCCGCTTACGACGGCTAACCGGGCCTGGTCCATGGGGGCGAGGTGGTCCTATATGGGCCGCCACACCCCCGAGGGCAGGCCACCCAACCCGCTTCTTGTATTTCCTCTAATCTATCTGCTAGAGCTTCCCTATCGCGCTGAGCTTCCCTATCGCGCGCAGCTTCTATCCGCCGCCTGACTTTCACCCCTGCACGTCTCCTTCCCCCCTTCCTGTTGTGTCTGTGCCGCCGCTTTCGGCCATCCTTATAACGTTGGCCCCTGTTGAGGGGCCGCTTCTGACCTAACACAGGCACATAATACACTGATTCCCCAGCCAGGTGACGGCAGGTACTGCCACAAAATGGTGGTAGCACGAAAGCAAAGACAACAGCTATTGTAGAGAAATGCAGCACGCCCTGTACAATGCACGGCCCCCTAAAGGTAACAAAGTGGTAAGACTTCCCCAGCCAGGTGACGGCGGGTACTGCCAGATAATGTTGGTGGCATGTAAGCAAGGACGATGGGTATTGCAGCGACAAGTGGTGCACCCTGTGCAGTGCATGGCCACATGGAAGGAACCAACTGCCAAGGTTTCCCCAGCCAGGTGACGGCGGGTACTGCCACAAAATGGTGATGCCACATAAGGACAAGCAGGCGATGGGTTCTGCAGGGACATACAGCATACCCTGTACAGTGTGCAGCCAAATAAAAGTAACAAAGTGGTAAGACTTCCCCAGCCAGGTGACGGCGGGTACTGCCAGATAATGTTGGTGGCATGTAAGCAAAGGCGATGGGTATTGCAGCGACAAGTGGTGCACCCTGTGCAGTGCATGGCCACATGGAAGGAACCAACTGCCAAGGTTTCCCCAGCCAGGTGACGGCGGGTACTGCCACCAACGAGGTGGTCATGCCAGAATGGTGCAGCACCCTACCCACCCACAAACACACACAGCCACAGCCGCCAAAGACGACAGCAAAATACAGTTCAGCAAGTGTAGTAGTAATCCACTCACCAAGTGAGGGTTCGTCTTGCTGCTCCTCTGCGCTCGCCATTCCCCTCCCGATGGTTTGTGGATCTGCATTGACGCAGCTTGGTGAGGCTGCAGCACCACACACAGCGTTAAGTACATTTCCAACATATACGCAGGACAGTAGGTGCCCGAATGGATGCATGGTTTCCAGCCAGAGGCATACAAGCCTTGGATTACCAGCCTTAGAATCAACATTGCGATTGTACCCGACTTCCCGCGATGTTCCCTATAGCACTCAGCCACAATAGGCGACACTCAGGCTTGCTGCACAGAGGTACACGTCCACCGCACCTACACGTCCCTCATGTCGAAGGCGTCCCTGCCTGCTTTCCGTTTCAGCACTGGTCGCACCTACAATGCAACACAGTTGGTGAGGGTCGCAGGTAAAATCCCGGAATGAAGTCAAACCCCGACCATGATCTTCCCACCCGACCATGTGCCACCAGGCTTCCAAAGTCCAC